>JAFIRS010002670.1:0-193187 GCA_018342105.1 Gonioctena quinquepunctata | reverse complement strand
AATGACGGGTTATTACATTCGGAAGAATGGAATAAAAAAAGAAAATGAAATCAAAATAATTTTCAGACCACATTCCTCGACAGAATATCCAAAGAAATTCGAGAGAAGGAACGGAATGTTATAAGCGACAGAGAAAATGCACTCGCCTTCCTTGAAGAAGCATGTGAGTCTTTTCTTTCGAAACTTACATTGAGTATGCAGGAACGACAATTACTTGAAATAGAAACAAGAAACCAACGAACTGTACCATGATGAAAGAAAGAAAAGACTGACATCTTCTCATTTTGGTGAAGTGTGCAAGATAATAAAGGTGGGGACGTATGGGAGTTTGGCCAAGAAAATGATTTATCCAAATAATAACAGTGGCTGCCATAGAACACGGTGTCAAATATGAAAAAACATATTTATCTTTATATATAGCACGACATCTCAATTTCACAGTAAGAGAATGCGCCCTTCTGATTGATTCTAAAAGTCGATTCCAAGCTTGTTCACCGGATGCTCTTATAGGAGATGATGAAGTCTTAGATATAAAGTGTCAATTTTCTGCCCACTGGATGCAAAATACCTAGATACTGATGGAAAATTACACATAATCACTTTTTTCATATCCAAGGTATTTTGCATATATCCAACAGAAAATGGTGCGATTTCGTAGTGTGGACATTCAATGGCATGCATAAAACCAGAATACAGCAGAATGATAATTTTTGGGAGGAATACATAAGAGAAAAAATTGAAAACAATATTTATTGCCTGAAATAGTGACACCGCATTACCCACAAGATATCACTGAGAGATGGATGAAAAGTCACTCTACTTCTGCTGCGGTTGATATTTTGAAATATAACAATGGTTTAGGGAGTAATGGTAACTATTACAAAATCTTGGGGTGGAATTACGTTTTGAGCCATTTCAGTAATGCGAAATGGCCTGAACTCAATTATGAGAGCTTGTCTAGACTTGATGGTAGCAATGGCTCCTAGATAATGTGCTGGATTTGAGTATTCATTGTTTAATTCAATCAAGTCAAGATAGGAGTCTTCAACTTTTGACCACCGACGACTCTTATGCAATTTTTAATTACTTGGATCAGCTCGAGAAAGGATTTTATGATAATTTACCAATAGTACTTAATAAAATTATAATAATGCCATTGGCTGTCGGACGCAATCACTTTTGTGTGGCTATTGCCAATTTCAAAACAACACATTTTATCTATCTTGATCCCACCCATAGTGATAAACAAAAAACCGAAAATAAAAAAAAAAAGAATAACTGAAATTTCTCCATTCCTATGTGGAATATAAGAATATTCCATTTTCCTTGATAGACTGGGAGAGCCAAGTTGTTAACCATATAAAATAAACTGACACATATAATTGTGGAGTTTTCATCATTTATTCCATACAGAAGTTCATCAATGGTAAAAGTCTCTCGATACCAGAAAATATGGATTTTTTCAGGCAGTCAATAAAACGAATGCTACTGAGTATGTCTGATGAAATGATTAAAAAATGTAATATTCGTGGAGAAAACTGTTCAAACGATAGCAGTGATATTGGAAAATGTATATTATGTAAGAGACTAAGTCACTATAGTTGTTCCGGATCCACATATGAAATTTGTCTTTTATGCAATAGTTATATATGTGAAATCAATGGCTGAAAAAAAAACAGAGAATTATTTAGGCTACTAACTATATATTGACATAAGGAAATCCTTTCTTGAAAAACGAATGATTTCAAGAAATACATTCTAGTGATAAAGATGTGGAAAAAATTTGCCGCAATATGCGATTTTCAATGTGTGGATGTTGGATGGTGTCTATAATCGACCAGCACAAAATATATCAGATATGCGCAATGGAGAATCAATTAGCCAACTGGACCACTGTTCCCCTTCCTGCACTCTTTGTCTCGAGCACATTTTCGTGCCAGTCAGTATGTTTTTCAATTCGAATGAAAATGTTTAGTTTATTTTTCACAAGTTATGTTGGGTTTTTTAATTCATAGGATGTATTGTATTTTCAAAGCCGTTATGGCGAAAAGAAACCACAACACTTATTTTCAGAAGAAAAATTATTTGTTACATTTATTGCAGCAAATAATTTCTCGCATGCAATGGAACGTCGGCGTCGTAGAGTCTCTTTCCTGATAAGCCAGACACGCATCCACACTAAAATTTTTATACTGACTGGACTGAGCCTGCTTAGAAGTGACAATAATTCAAGAGTGGGGTCCAGTTCACTAATTGATTCCCCTCGCGCATATTTGTTATATTTTGTACTGTTCGACTATAGACACCATTTAACATACAAACACATTGGAAATCGTATTGCGGCAAATTTTTTCCACATCTGTATAAGTATAATAAAGAACCACTTCCAAGGCTACGTATTGATACAAAATAGTTGAGGTACCTGCTAAACCTATATTTAAAAATTGCAGGAGATAGATGTCTATGTGTCTTCGCTCTGCTTGGATTTTTTTTTAGAAAATTCCGAACTTTGTCCCTAGAACGATTCTACCTCCATAAGCTGAAGAAGGAAGGTTATATAAACATTATGCACCCACTCACAGTATGCATCGCTCAGTTTGGAAAATGGAATTTTTATTATTTTTCAAAAATTCCCAACTTTGTTCCTGTGGCCCTACAAACAATTCTGCCTCCAGACAACAAAGAAGAAAGGTTGTATGAACATCTATCCACTCACAGTATGATACATCGCTCCGTTTGGAAAATAAGCCTTTTATTTTTTCGAAAATTCTCAACTTTTTTACTACGGCCCTACAAACGATTCTGCCTGCAAAAGCTGAGGGAGGAAGGTTGTATAAATACTCTCTAACCAGTCAAAGTGCAATACACCCCTTTTTAGAAAATATGAACTTTCGTTTTTTCGCAAATTCCCAACTTTTTTCCTACGTCCCTACAAACGATTCTGTCTCCAGAAGCTGAAGAGAATAGGTTGTATAAACACTCTCCACCACGCAAAGTGAGATACATCGCTCAGTTTTGAAAATATGAATTTTTATTTTATTTGAAAATTCCCAACTTCTTTCCTACGGCCCTACAAACGAATCTGGTTTCAGAAAGTGGAGAAGGAAGATTCTATAAACACTCCCTTCCCACTCAGAGTGCGATACATCGCTCTGTTTGGAAAATGAGAGTTTTTATTTGTTTCGAATATGCGTAACTTTTTTCCTATTGCCTTACAAACGATTGTGCGCTCAGAAATTGAAAAAGATGATTGTAATTCTCTTCCCATCCAGAAGCCTTTCAAAATACGAATGATCTCCTAATTCAGAAAAATAATTTTTACCTCATATATTCAATATCATTTTTCTATTGCGCGATCATTTGTTTTCCCACTTAGTTTGAACAATAAGCACTGAAGAGATGAGCAAACTGACTGACAACTCCGAACGCGTGCAATTCAGGCGTGAATATGATAGGGCAGCGCGGTGTTGCCAGATCGAAAACCGTGGATGGGAAAACCGTAGCTGTTTTCACACCCGTACCCAATCAATGATTTTTAATTATGTTTTCCTGCAATTTATGTCTGTTCAAGTGTGTAACTTTGAAAAAATATGATATTCATCAATATTTACATCGTAACTGATTTGGTGCTGAGTTTGTATGTATGCATGCGAATTATGCTATGCTTTTTACAGCTACACTGGTTCAAACAGCATATTTTCAGAATCCCTGGAGAAAAATAAATCTCTTATGGCAATGCTAACTATTGCACCTTCATATGTACTTCATTCAATTGTAGTTTTTCAACAAAATTTGTCATATTCTCATTCACACATACGTATGAACATTTGAAAGCTGGTATCGAAATGAAATATCCAATGTAAAGAGTGTGAAACAATGATGTTTTTACGAGAGCGTCCAGCATTCGATCTCATTATAATAGGAAACATCTTCCTTCTATTAGACGGAAATAAGTGATTCACCTGAGAATACCAAAATATCATATAATTCTGATGAACACAAGGTGAATGATGAGACTGAATTAAGTTATAGTGATTTGGAAAATGTCAGTCTTAGATTACTGGGAAATATGTACCTCCTTCTTCAATCCAAATTTCATTTGTCTGATAAATCTCTGAAAATAATTATTGATGGCTCCTCTGATTTGGATAATTTGAATTTTGACTGCATGAAGAAGCAACCTTGAGACAGTGGAGTAGATCTGGTTTTAGAAAAAAGAGTTGTCTCATTTGGCACATAGCAAAATGTCAGGCCAACTAAGGACAATATATTGAAGAAAAAAAAATTCAAAAAGCAATATAATTTCGTTGAACCTAAAAAATACCATTAGGAGCTCATGAAGACAATGAATCATTTTTTATACCATCTTAGAAAGTTTACAGATGTTGTTGAAAGATAAATATGCTAATGAACAATTTTTTACGGAACGGAAATTCGAAGATGGCGTTCATGAAGATATATTAGACAGCTCCAAAATAATAATTTCCTCACTGAAAATTAATATTCTGTGAAAATTATCATATACCAAGATTCTTTCGGTATTTGCAATCCACTGGGTTCCTCTGAAACTATATTCAAATTAGTCGGCATATATATGACTGTCGGAAATATTTTTCCTTGGAGTAGAATCAAAGTTGAACGAGTACAATTGATGGCCCTATGCCTAAGTTCTCATTGACGATTTGGTGATTCTAGAAACAACTGGAATTGAAGTGAATAACATTACTCTGGAAGGATCTCTAATTGCAGTAGCAGGAGACAATTTGGGAAATCATTAATTAGGTGGGTTTCTGGAAAGTTTCAGTACCGAATCATACTTCGCTTCTGTTATAAGAATAATTTCAGTGGACCTATGGATCGCATTGAGTCGAGAAACGAACATTCACATGAGCATGATGTACAAATGAACGCCCATTTCAGAGGGGTAGAACATAATTCGATATTGAACAACTTGAAACATGTCTGTGCACCTGATTTACCTCCATGTATTGCTCATGATTTATTTGAAGGAATAATTCCTTTCGATTTGATGCTTTGTCTGGATACTTTCTTCAAAGATGAAATTGTTTAATTTGAATTCATAAATTTGAAGTTGATACACCTTCATTTGAAGAACGGACTTAGAGTCATTGCTCTTTTTAACGCCATCTAAAATTTATTGGAGAAATATCAATAACCACTTGAGAATATGCTGGGTTTTGCAGCAGATAATGCATCAACAATGATAGGAAGGTTATCAAGAATTCAGGCAAGACTCAGAAATAACAATGAACACATCACAATATTAGGGTGTGTGTGTCATTCGCTACATCTTTGTTCTTCCGCTGCAGCTTTGAAACTGCCAAGAAGTGTGGAGGAATTTGTCAGACGCCTATATAACCATTTTTCAAATTCATCCAAACGCATTCAGGAATTTGAGGACTTTCAACAATTTGTTAATATGAAGCCCTACAAAATGCTGGAACCTACATAAACCAGATGGTTGTCCTTACAGGTAGTATTCCTCAAATCTCCTTTTACATTACTCTAAGATATATTTTTTTTCAGGCTGTGGTTGATCGGGTCCTCTTATTGTGGAATGCATTGAATTTGTGTTTCACAAATCTTGTTTATGTGGATCCCAAGGCAGAAAAAACAGAAGGTTCAGCAGTCATTCTGGAAAACCTGAGAAATCCAATTTATGAAATTTATTTTCTTTTTCTGGCATATATTTTGCCAATCGTTAATAAAATGAACTTACAGTTTCAGAGTGAAACAACCCAAATACATATTTTGTACTCAAGATTTTCCACTCTGTATTCTTCTGTTTTGGCAAATTATATAAAAAAGGATGTGTTTATGAAATATGAAATCAAAGAAAATGAAAATGATCAAAATTACAAGAAATACAATCTAGAAAAAATTCATCCAGCTAATCCTGATCATTCTAAAAGAATTGAAGATATGTATTTCGGAGCATGTGCTGAGTTGTATCTAAGGGAGAATAACGTTCCCGAAGGAGAAGTCAGTAAAATTAAAATAAATATCCCAAATTTAAATTTTTATGTGGAACTGTGCGTTGAAATTAGAAAAAGATTTTCATTTGGTGATGAAAAATCAGATTTTTAGGCAATTTCGAACCAAAGATTGCATCAAGTGGAAATGTTCAATATCTAAAGCATTAGTATATTTTAAACCTTTGGTCAATGATATTGAAGCATTAAACACTGAATGGAGAGAATTGAAAGGAATGGAAATGACAAGTTTCGAATCATTTTGGTCAAAGGTTTTTGACCTCAAAAATTATAATGAATGTACAATGTTTCCAAATATGACTAAATTTGTCAAAAGAATTATGTGTCTCCCTCACTCCTCTGCTGGTGCACAGAGGGTATTTTCACAACTTGACCTAATAAAAACAAAATTAAGGAATGAGTTGAATGAGTTGGCAGCCCAGCGAAAGACCATTGAAAAAAAACAAAGTATTTGTCTCAGACTGACTAGGATTTTTTTTATTTTCCTGTGATATTTCATCTTGTTTTTACATTGAATTGGTTTTTCCCTGAATATATTTTTTGTTTCTGTAGTACTAAGTAAATTAATTCCAGTTTTTTTTTTTGGAATTTATTTGTTTTGCCATTAATGAAGATATACCATTTATATTTTTATTTCACTCCATAATATGGAGAATTTGAGAAAATATGTGTCTCAGACTGAATAGGATAATTTTTTATTTCCCTTTGATATTTTTTTTTCAGGTCTCATTTTTTTATTTTGCCAGAATTTATTTTTGAGTTTTAACATTTTTTTTTCTAATCTGTTATTCATTATGATAAATAAAAATATATAATTTCATAGATCAGTTCCATTCCTCCAACTATTGAGAATTCAAAATGCACGCGTTTTGTTCTGAGAAGTCATGTCCACAGAACTATAATTATAACATATAAAATTTTGGTCGAATGCGCCAATGTGAAGCAACGACCATAACCTAGAGAGAGAGAGAGATAATATATGAAATTATGAGTTCTATGGCCATGTCCAAGTAATAATGCGATGCGCATGCGCCATTAGGTGTGGTACAAACTGGTACATTTCCTTCAGTTACTGTGGTACAACTGTAAAAAAAGTCCTAGTAACACTGGGCGACAGAGACATCGCACTCAAGCATTACGAATTACGAGCCAATAGAGCGTTGTGTTTGTTTGTTTTTCTACTCCTATATTAGTAAACATTGTTTCACGTACAGTTCACTCTATAAGTAAATCCATTCTTACGCACAACTGTGCGTTAAGAATAAAAACGAACAACTGTGCGTTATGATATAACAATCAAGTTAGCCTTGAACCACTCAAATCGTGACATTTATTTATCTGTCTTGCATTTTGAATATTTGACAGTGACATTGTCATTATTTGAGATTTGAAGTTCAGATCGATACTTTATAAATTATAAACCGACCTTTGATGTATTAGTATTCTTTGTGTCTAAAAATATGAGCAACTCTGATATTGAAGTGAGTGCAACGCCACCAGAAATTGTTCTTCAGGCTGCTTCTGCTGTAGAGAATATTCTGCCGCAAAAATCAAACGATAGATATGAAAAGGCTCATCAAAAGTTTATGGAATGGAGTATGGATAACCATGGGAGTACGTATTCCGAAAATGTTTTGCTCGCCTATTTTAATTATTTGAGCAAAACATTCAAACCCTCCTCGCTCTGGCAATATACTCGATGTAACGAACTGCGTTAAATATAGGGCACGATGTTAATATCGAAAATTATAAAAAATTAAAAACTTATCTGGAGAGGCAGTTCGACGGCTACAAGGAAAAAAAATCAAAAATTCTTACGGGAGAAGAAATTAAAAAAAATACAAGAAGCTCCGAATCGGGTATTCCTCTTCATGAAAGAAGCCCTGATTATTGGAATATCTGGGGCTTGTAGGAAACAAGAACTCCAAAATATGGAAACAAGTGATTTAGAAAGATTCTAATGGGAAAACTATTATAATAAATATTTCTGATACGAAAAATAAAATACCCAAATCGTTCATTGTTTCCGGAATTTTCTACAATATTTGCAAAAAATATAGAGATTGATTTATTTTTATAAAAAAAATTGCAGAGTACTTGAAATTGGCCGATGCTGCTTTGAACACCGGTCATTGCGTCAATGATTCTGAAGAAACATCATTCGATATGACAAACACATCTAATTGGTCGGAGCAGTATGACGACAATAACCAATTATACAGAGCTCAGTATCCTACACATGCCGACTGCCTATAAATAAAGGCACGGGAAATAAGTCGGGTGAGTCAGAAAACTTCGAGGAAATCAAAAGTAATCTGGAGGAAAATTTCTGCTACTCCATGGACTCAGAGGAGTCAATTGCTCCAAGAAGATGACCAAACGAAAGTCAATGAAGACAGCAATAAATACCAGGTAATTGACACTCAAGATGAGAGGCCGCTAGTCCAAAGAGTTGTTCAGCATACATTCATCGATAGCTGCGCAAATTGCCATACAGACCAAAGTGTGAATACAATAATCATGCTGGACCCAGAAAATGAGAATAAAAGGGGTCGGAGGCCTCGAGCCCCTGAACTTCTCGATTTCCCATGGATCTGCGGTACCTGCAAGGAGCCATAGCGAGCTACTTTGGACCCTCAAGTTCTGGAGGAATGCAACGCAGACGGGAAAGGTCGGAGGCCGCGAGCCTTAGCCGTCTGCCCCTAGGACGACGATAGCAGTGCATACGAAAATGGTCGGAGGCCGCGAGCCTTGATCGCCTGCAACCAGGATGGAGATCCAAGCGTCCCAGTCAAGAGTGCCGAGCCACATTCATAGGATAAAGATTGCAACACAGACGAAAAGGGTCATAGACCGCGAGCCTTAGCCGTCTGCAGCTAGGATGGAGATCTAGACACCTCAAGCAAGAGAGCTGCATTTCTCGACACTTTCAGAAAAGATCTGACAAGTTTAACTTAAAGTAAAAAAAATGGCATAAATGAGCCAGTTTCAGTTTCTGGAGAAAAATATAGTTTTCTCCACACTTCCGACAAGTCTTATAATATTGCAAAGTGTATTCATCATTCAAAAACGAGCGATAAGATTTACATTCAAATGCATAAAAATGCGAGATTCATGTAGATCAGTCTTTTGCGACAATAAGATTTTTACGATATATGATATTTTCATTTTAGAAACGGTGTGTTCACTTCATAAATATAGAGAAAGGCTCATCAACGTCAACAGAGAAAGACATACTCGAAATGAAAACCAACTTGCCCTTCCGTTTCCTGCTTCATCTCTGACGAGACAGTCACTAATTTATAGAAGTAAACAAATTTACAACCATTTACCAAATCAAATAACAATCATAAATGGTCTAAAACAATTCAGAACAGCTGTTGAACAAATCCTGGTGGGAAAATGCTTTTACAGTTTGAATGAATACTTTACGCATCAATTCTAGTCTTTCTATGATTCATAAGAATCAACTGAGATTGTATATAGTTTTATTGGGTTTTAAAATGCCTTTTTGTTATGTTTTGATAATGTTTTTTGTCAAAATTAAGTTTAAAAAGGTCGTTTTGTCAAACTATGAAATGTCGTTCTGTCATTTTGTTTTTACGTTCATTTCTTTATGTCTTCATCTTCATATAATTATCCATTTATGGTTTTATTTTATTTATATAAATGAATATCTACATTATTTATTTTACTATGCACTGTATTGTTGGTGCTAGTGACTTTGTCGACAAAATGTTCCCATTTTAGACAATAAAGTTTATCTTACTCACTTACTATTCTGACACCAAGTGAGTCGCCCTCTCACTGTAGAGGCGCAAGTGTTTCGGGCCCACCTTCGAACACTAAAATTGAAAATTCACGAAAAAATCCTCAAAGTCGATACGAAACTGAAGTCCACCACAGTTGTGAGCCGACCCCAAAAATTTTCTGCAGGGAAGAAAATGTCCCAAATTTCACAATAAAGGAAATTAACTTGGGAAATTTTCAAGGAAATTACTTTCCCCACTGTTCCCAAAAAACTTGCGAATATTTTTGAAAGGAACTATGTCAAGACAAAAATTGGGAGAAACACATAGACTCGGTTTCGAACGCATACATCGGGGAAATAGCAGATAGCGAAAAATTTCATACCCCACAAAATATTTTTGACAATATTTTTGGAAACACGACAGAAACTGATGATCTGAATATGTCAAAAAATTTCTTCGAGCAAGTTGTTCTACCGCATACATACGGAACTACTTCACAAAATCTCACAATCGAACAAAATCTTGAAAAGATGAAAAACTAAGACTAGCATATCCACTGAGATCCATGGACGTGGACCCAGATTGTTGAAGAAGCCAACACAAATCAAACACAAAAGAATGCTGAAGAATCCCAAAATCAGCAATGGAACTCGGCATAGACAAAACCAAATTCGGATATTAACATAACCGAAATGGATAAACAAAACGAAACTGATAAATTATCATCTTGTTCCAGTGAGGTTGCAATGGATACAGATCAGCACATAGAAACAGCAATAATCCACGCTGAAAATGACAACAAAGGAGAAGCCGAAAAAGTAATCAGAGAACTCAATGTCAAAGTAAACATGGAGTAAGCCAAGTTTGACAAACTAGCCTCAATGCTAACTAAAAGAGGAAAATGCTAACTAAAAGAAGAAAAGAGAAGCTATGTTCCGAAAAAAGAAAGAGAAAGACAAAAAGGGGAGAGAGATACAAAAACGAAAAGAGGAAGATACAAGAAATCTAGAAATAAGTAAGAAAGACAAAATAGAAAAAAGGAAAAGCTTGGACAATATAGAAACGATCCACAACGTTAGCAGAAATGGTATAGTAATACTCACTACGCCGGAGAAGCAAAGGCCTAACAGAGTCACACCAGAAGTCATGAAAGTGGCCCAAACTCCCAGTACATCCCAAACAGAGTTCCCCTGATACCTCCATATTAAGGAGAGGCTTGATCAATTACAGAGACAAGTAGAAACTGATACAGAGAACCTGACCTGGGAGAAGAGGGCCAATAGACAGGATAGCGCTAACCAGAATAGCGCTGGGGAGGCCAGGCAGCCCAGAACAGGAGCGTAGGAGAGCAAAGCTACCCATAGTTCCCCTCCTATTCCTATTCCTAATGTACAGGTAGGCTCAGTCGCGTCGCGCGGGTTTGCGGGAGAAAACAGTGAGCAAGGGTTAGAGGGTATAACTAATTAGAAACACTTGTAGATATTCCTAAGATGATTGAGGCACTGGACAACCAGATTTAGGAGGTCCAAGGTACTAGTAACGAACAAAGCAAGTTGTTGTTCTACAACTTTGTCAATGGAGGTTATCATGCTCTTCAATGCCAACAAAGGCATGCATGCTCGATATTGACGGATTCAACAATAAGTAGTTGTTGACTTCATCAATACGCATAACGTGGATAAAATGTCCGAAACTAAGCTCCGACAGAGGCTTGACCTTAGGCTGAGGGGCTTCTCAATAGTCAGGGCTGACATGCCTAGGGCGCAAAGGGGAGGGGGAATAGCCCTGATTATTAGAAATGGTCCATACTTAAACATAACAGGTAGGTATAGTACAATCGAGCATGTTGATATTACTCTTCAAGACAGGACTGAAATTTTCGCAATTCACTTCCAACCCCGTAATAATTTCTCAACATCAGATTTAGATAACTTATTGAATGTCGGAAGTGAAGTACTACTAGCCGGAGATTTTAATGCCAGGCGTCCTGAGTGGAACTGCACTACGCAAATCAACACGAATGGGTCAACATCGTAGGACTACTCAGTGAACAATAATGTGATACAATACCCAGAGGATCCAACACACTTTCCCAAAAATGGGTCAACGCCTACCACGATTGATTTAGTTGTCAACAAAAACGTTCGCAATATTGGAGATTTAAATACTGTGAATGCTCCCACCTCTTACCTGCTTCTGCTTGGAAACAGTGGTAACCCCAGAGTTACCAAGAAACTATTTGATTACAGAAGCACCAACTGGGCAGAGTACAGAAAGCAACTCAATCTCAAAACAACAATGAACTCGAGTATAGAGGGGAATCAAATCAATGATAAAATCAGTAAATTCATAGAAAATATACAATCAGCTAGGGACATGACAACTGAAACAGTCGTGGTTCAAGCTGAAAGGGATCCTCTTCCGTTGCACATTAGGATTCTCATAGAATTTAAAAAGAGGGAAAGACGTAAGTGACAACAGACATGAAATCCTTTCTTCAGGGATAACTTGAGAGACATAGCCACAGTAATCGGGAATAAAATCAAGACATTTAATGATGACACATGGAGGAGAAAACTGAAACAGTTCGACGTACGGGACAACTCGATATGGAGGATGGCAGAAAGAATCAAGAAGAAATTCGAGCCAATTCCTACCATAGAAAGTGGTTCCGTACGGGCGGTGACCGATTATGAGAAGGCGGAGTTGTTCGCTGAATACTTCCACAAATGTTCATAAAAACACCCCAGATATAACTGAGGAACAAAGGCGTGATACAGTCACTACAAAAGTAATAAGGAAATGAAAGCCAATTAAGATTAATCCTAGAACCCTTAGTAAATTAATCACCAATTATGACGACGTTAAGGATATTATAAAAACCTTGCCTGGGAACAAAGCGCCAGGTTCGGACAGAGTGGATGCAGTTCTACTCAGGAACCTCCCTAAAAAGATGGTAGTTCAACTAATCTATCTCATAAATGCTATCATATTCAGAAATTCTCAAGCAGGCAGAAATAATACCTATTTTAAAACAGGGGAAAAACCAAAATCAACTCGATGGCTACAGACCATTCTCATTGCTTAGTACTGTAGCCAAGGTTATTGATAAGATCCTCCCCAGACGTTTTATTCGCCTTGAGGAAAAGATGAAAATCATACCGGAGGAACAGATCGGATTCCGCAAAGGAAAATCAACAATCTTTCAAGTAATCCGAATTGGCAAGGCGAGAAGGAGTCTTTTCATCGGGGGCAGAATACGGTCATGGTCTTGTTGCACATGCAAAAGGCCTTTGCAGTTTGGACCGAAGGGTTTATATCGAAAATGTTGGAGGCAAACATGCCTTCATACATGGTTGAAATCTTAGACTCGTATCTCCATCAACGGAGTTTCAGAGTACGAATTGAAAATGTAAAATCTAGAGTGTATCCGGTTAGATCAGGTGTCCCACAGGGCTCCTGCTCAGCACCCCGTCTGTACTCTCTATTTACACATGATTTTCCAATGTTTGCCCAGGCGAATGTAGCCAGATGACACTGCTGTATATGCGCATTCGTTTGCGAGCGAGGTGGCTGCGAGACAAGTTGAGGTATACCTCAATAGAAAAATTGTGCCGTATTTAGAAAGAAACAAGATAAAATTAAACCTGAAGAAACTGAAGTAAAAAGTTCACCAACAATAAGATCTTCAGAAAACTAAATGTTAAAGAAGTGAAGATTGATGAGTCGGAGTCGGTGAGATACTTGGGGGTACAGCTGGACAGGTGATTAAACTCTTATAATATATCAATCTGGCCTCAGCTGCGATAACGAGGATGTACCCTCTGATTGCCAGAAATTTAAATTTATCAATGGAGAATAAAATTCCCATTTACAAGCAGATAATACGACCTGCTATGCTTTACGCCTGTCCAGTGTACTGCAGCCTGCCATGGACAACCATTATGGAGTAGGACAGGATGCAGAACAAGCTACTTCGTATCGTTACTAATAGTAACAGATACATCCGGCTGGATGCACTACGTGAAATAACAAATATACCCAGTATTTACGATTATATCAAACAACTTTCTAACAAGTGTTATAAATATTTCCTACCCAAAAGTCCGTTGACAAGAGATGTCAGTCGCATTAGAGCGCATCATAACCTCCCTCGAAAGCAATGAGTTATATATAAAGCACTAGACATATACCATGGAAGGGTTTTGGACCCTCCTGAGTTAGGCTAGTTCAGAATCCTGTGCTTAATCTTTTTTCAATAAGTTTTTTGGGAATGCTTCCACTGATAAATTTACAAACAACGTGATAACCTCTGAAAATCTCAACTCACCATCAATTATTTGATTACCCAAAATATACATAACTTTTAACATCCGATTATCGGTTACAATATTTGTGTTGGTATTATTAGGTTATGGATAACAGTTTCATTTTACATCTTGTTATATGATTCCATTTAATTTTATATGTTTTCCTATTATCGAGTAACAAAAAATAATTCAGGTTGACTGGAAGGGGGATTTTAAGGGAGTTTAATTCAGAGTACAATTTATTTGAACCTATAGAATGGAGGGGGCACTCCAGAATTATAGGGTTAAAATAATCATACAATCCACAAGTACTATTTGGGTTTTCGGCTAGACCAATTTTAAATTTGTATGCTGGGCACAGGGCATGGTTCGACCGTACCCTATTCAATGTATTAATGAAATTCCTATCATTTTCCTGTTTGAACCAAGTATTTCCAGTAATATTGGGAAACAGGCACTCAAAGTTTTGGCCTGTTTCAGAGTTGGTAAACTTATTCTGCCATATTCTGTCTAATTTTTGTCTATAGACTCGGTTCAAGTCCGAATAAGGTAGGTATGTTGAGAATGTTGTTCTCCTGTTATCGTTGCTTGTTCTGCCAATTGATCAACTATCTCATTTCCTTCTATGCCGGAGTGACCTTTCACCCAAACTAGATCTACTTTTCTATTTTGTGAAAAGTGCATACAGGAAGTGTGACAACACAGTTAAGAAAGCTCAATTCTCAGCAGGAAAACTAATTCTATAGGGGCAACTCGTCAACATCAGCGGGGGTGCCTTCCACTGTTTTCGACTGCGATTCCGTGCGGGGCATCGGGGTCTGGAAATACATCTCCCCGCTATGGCATAATAGTGAGGCAGATGTGTACATTTCCCCTCCTCCCTCCTCACCCCACACAATCCTTATCTATCCCTCTTTGTATCTCCTACAGGGAAAGCATTTTATATAGTTATTGTATTCTGTGTATTATATTGAAGTATTAATATTAATAGAAAATAAACACATTTTGATTTTGATTTTTCATTTTTTTATATTGATTTTTGTAATTGCTTCAGGAGGACTTCGGCTACCATTTTGGTCGACGCAGGGGGTGATTTAATGGCGCTGAAATGAATCGGTGGATGGAAGTCTTCTACCGTAGCAGAAGGATATGTAGACGAATTCACTGTAAACATAACAGCAACTTCTGAACGGATATTGCAATCCATCAACAATAATTTACCATCCACTATTTATAATGATATTGAGATTTCGTCGAATGTTTCAACAATGAATTATTCATTGAAAAAATCAAATGCTCCCATTGTAATGAAAAACTGTAAAAATTTTACTATTAACTTCAATACCACTGATAATAATAATTAATAATTCCTAATTGTTTAGTTACATACAAATTTAATTTCTCAAATTCTTCATATATATACTATATAGTATAAATTTATATTTCCTTAGATCAAGTTTGTTGTTGATAATTAAACCATAAACTACGTTAGTTACCTCCGTTTTTTTATTACTAACGGTTTGAAAAAACGCACCACCCACTATATAAAAGACGTAAAAAAACTATAGTACGTATTGCGAGTTCTTAAGCAATTACGCACTCATGTAATTACCGTAAATTTTTCCACTCTACACAAAAATACTATATAAAGGGATCACCCCACAACTACTACGAAACTTCGTGTCGTTTTCGACTATTCAGCAAAAACATCTACGGAGTTCCATTGAACGACGTTTTGAAAGTAGGTCCCAGAATTCAAGGCCATTTATTCACAATAGTTACCAGATTTCGAACTCATCAGTATGTAGTCACAGCCGATATAGAAAAAATATACAGAATGGTTTGCGTACAACCTGTACAATGCAACTTACAACGCATATCATGGCGTGCAGGTCCAAGTGAAGAGCTAGGTCATCATCAGTTGAATATTGCCATTTATGGTACCGCCAGTGCTTCATTTCTATGCATCAAATCTCTTTCACAGGCAGCCATGGACAATAAATCTCAATTCTCCCAAACTAGTGAAATTATCATGTTCAATTTATACGTGCACGACTTACTGACAGGTTTTGATTTCATTCAAAATAGAAAACAAACTTTATCAGAGCTCATTCATATCATAAAATCAGAAGGCTTCAACCTTCGTTAATTTGTTTCAAATAACCCTGAAATTCTCAGAGATATTTCTGATATTAAATTTCGAAAACTCAATTTTTTATTTCTGATGACAAGGTTACAAAAATGATGGGTTTGATATGGAACCCAGTGGGTGACATTTTTCAATATACTTTTTCTAATAATTAGATGCATCATATCACAAAGTGAACAGTTTTATCAACAGTGTCTCAAATTTTCGACCGCTCAGGTCTGGTTGGTCCTTGTACAATCAGATCCAAAATCATCATTCAGAAACTTTGGGAATTAGGGCTGCACTGGAACGAAAGTATTCCAGTAACTTTACATTACTTATGTTTTCTAGTCACATGCCATATTTGAACTCGATAAATTTGTCCTAAGCCTATCTACATAGAATAACACTGTTTTGGACAAAGCTCATGGAGTTTGTTGCTATCTGCGGTCAACTGATACGTATGGTTAATCTAGTTTGCGCAAAGTTTCGAGTTGAGCCGCTCAAAATTGCAACTTTGCCAAAACACGAACTTTGTGCAGCACTGCTAATTGTTCAACTAACTCAAAAGGTTCTCAAGGCAATTCCAAACGAAATTGATTCAATTCATTACTGTACTGCCTCAGCCATCATATCATCGTAGATTTACACTGAATAACATCGACTCAAAACATTTGTGGCTAATAGAGTTAGAAATATTCAGCAATTTTTTAATACAAATCAACTGAGTCACGTTCACATTGAATCAAACCCAGCAGATGTCATATCCCGAGGTATCAATCCAATGCAATTAATGGATTGTAAAATGTGGTGGACAGGTCATCTGTGGATGTCCCAAGAAAAATAATTCTGGCCCAAAGCCACTCTGAAATTTCAGAACTGAAGAAGACCAATCTCGCTTTAGAAATTCAAGATATCATTATTATTGATCGTTTCTCATCACTTACAAAACTGTAAAGAGTAATAGCTTATTGTCTAAGATTTACAAACAATGCGGAAATTTCAAACTCTAAAGCTCGTTTTTCAGGTCGATTAACAAAATCTGAACTTCCATTAGAATCAAAGTCATTGAAGAAATCAAAGTGTTTGCGTCCAAATAGTAAAATGATATCATCAAATCCATTCTTAGTCAAAAATGGTCTTATCAGAGTCGGTGGTAGATTGAATTATACAAGCATGCCGTACAATCACAAGCACCCAATCCTGATACCCAACAAGGGTAATCTCACGAAGTCAATAAATCTACATGAACATGTGATAAATCTTCATGCTGGTACACAAGCTACTTTGGCTGCAGTCAGGTCAAACTTTATCTAGTAGATTTGGCTGCTCCATTTTATATCAAAGACGGCAAACTAGAAGTGGAAAGATTGTCAAATGTTATTTATCTATCTTCATACGTTTTGTTACAAAGGCTGCTCATCTCGAGCTTTCTGACGATCGATCTACGGATTCCTTTCTAGAATGAGATTTCTTTCAAGAAGAGATGTTTGTACCGACATGTATAGCGATAACGGCACTGATTCTGTAGGTGAGAACAAATTTAAAAATAATATCATCAAGCTTTGAAGAAAATGCTAGGTTTAACGAATTTCTAAGTCTGCATAAAATTAACTGGCATTTCTCACCACCACATGCTCCTAATTTCGGGGGTCTTTGGGAAGCCTGTGTTCTGCAAAATTTCATTTAAAAACAATTGTTGGTGATTCACATGTGATTTTTGAGGGTTTATATATGGTAATTATCCAAGTTAAAGAAGTCCTGAATTCTCGACGATTACTACCCCTTCCAATGATCTTCCCCCTGTTACACATGCACACTTTCTTATTGGCGAACCTTCAACTTCGCTACCTCAGAATGACGTTCGAATAATTCCACCCAACCGTTTATCTCATTTCAAGAATATTTAGCGTCAAATTCAGCACTTTTGGAAGCGACGGTCGCACGAATCACAGCAGTTTGCAGGAGAGATCGAAATGGCAGCAGTTCCATCCAAACTTCGAAATTGTATCCTTAGTTCTCATCAAGGACGACAATACAGCGTTGTGTTGGAAACTGGAAAAAGTCATCAAAGTGTTTCCCGGTAAAGACGAAATAGTTCGAGTAGTGAATCTCAAAGCAGCTAATGGTATAGTGGAAAGACCAGTGTCTGAAATTTGTTTCCTTCCAATAAACTCGTAACTTATTTTAGGCGCGAATTTAACTTACAAGGTATTTTTTAAAGCCAATTCCTTCAAGGGGGGGCGAAATGTAATATATTCCACTATAGTTTTCATTATTTTGATACAAGTTTGGCAACACCGGCAACCTTGCCCGACAACCACCGGGCGACGGAGACATTGCACTCAGGCCATTACGAATCACGAGACAACATAGCATTGCGTTTATTTGTTTACATCTATGTATTATTTAATATTTCATTGAAGTTAGTGTATTACTGCAAGCATTATTTGCATTCATCATCATTCACACATCAAGCACAATTTCACCAAGCATACACTCATTCAGTTCATCACACGATAGATAGTAGGTTGAATAAAAAATCTCAGTAAACCGAACAGTTCTACTGGCAAGACATTGTATTTCAATCTAGTACCATCTGAAAACTTGGTAACTAACCTGAGCGATTTTGAGAATATTGTCAAGTATGACAAATATTACCCGATAGGAATATAGCAATTATTTCTTCTTCAAAATTCAGAAGTAATTTACCAGACCTGAAGATTAAATTCAAACATAATTAAGCCCAGAGTTGAAAATTCCATAGTTCATTTATTTATTAGTAATTCATCATTCAGTATCACATTTATTGAAAAACAGTATTCCCTGCATATTTTAAGTTCATCACCGTTCATTAACCAGGTATCGGATTCAATTCAATTCCTGAGTACTGAATGGCAAGAACACTGATTCTGCAATAGGTAGCGCAATAAATCAACGATATTCTTAATATAAATTAAAATTATTGTTTTTGGCTCGTGCCTTTTTTATTTTGCCTGTTTATGCTGCCAGTCCATGATGACACATCTCCTTCCCATGGTTTTCATTATAATGTAAATGTTACACTCACTTTTTTGTTTCACTATACTAGGGTGGTCACAGTCACAGAAGTAAAATGTTTCAACCTCCCGCAAGATAAGCAAGATAATTAGTGGGCACCCTAAACAGTTAGGGGGCGAGGGTTTCACAGGGTCTCCCAAAGTAGGACGTGACATTATGGTGGAGGCGCCGGGCACTTCGCCGCAGCGTGTAGGGATAGACAAACTAACAACCCAAACTCCAACGGACGCCACTATTAGTCCCAGATGTCGTCCTCTCCACAAATGGGACCACTGGCGCCGCTGACGAACAAAACTTCAAAATTTTAACGGTGAAAGCTATTATGAATGGAAAGAAATCAAGAGCAATTTTGGATACAGGAGCTGAACAAAACATCATCTCAAGAGAAACAATAGAGTCGCTCACACCAAACAATAATATAAAATTTCTAATGACAGGTGGGAACAGAAAAACACTTGGAACAACAACAGTGAAACTAGAGATAGACCATTCAATAACAGAGTGCCAAGCAGTAGTGGTTGAGAAATTACCCTGTTCGTTGATTTTAGGAATGGAATTTTAACAAGAATTGAAAACTATAATTGATTCACAAAAGGAATATGTAACCTTCCACCAGGAAAACCAAAGTTTTTGCTCTCAACTATGCTTCACAAATGATAGCAACACGATGCCATGCTCTCAAAGAGACAAGGCATGTGAACCTAAGCTACTATACCGCTGCTCATGCCTGCAAAAGAACCCATAATGATTTTTACAAATTTCCATATAGAGAAGAATGTCTATCACATATCAGACTGGAAATGGAAAGGCAATCAACCCTAGAACTAATCAATACAAACGGGGCTTGTGGCTCAGTGGAACGAGCGTCGGTCTTGTGTCAACTGTTTCCAGCTGGCGCGGGTTCGATTCCCGCAGCTGGTGAAAAATTTTTTCAAGGTCCCAAGAGTGGTTTCGGATCCCACTATAAAAGGTAAGGTCCCCGTGATCTTAACTCGTACAAGTTTTCAGTAACTTCTGAAGGTTGGTCAAACAACTTAGAAAGCGGTAAAAAAAAAAAGTATACAGTATCACCTCGACAACAAGACGTGAAAATTACAATGGAAATTGTCAGCGAGGAACAAAAGAAGTTGCCAAACGGTAATGAATCTTTCTGCAAATTTTTTAGAACAAAAATCAATTTTGAAGACCAAACGAAAATCAAGGAACAAACAATGGATTTATTTGAGGTTTCCCTGGACTATGCATTAGCTCACTGTGTTTCAGCAGACATGGAAACGTCAAGAGGAATTGCAGTAACTTTCAAGAAAAAAATTGGTAGAATCGAAAAATTGGTAAAGCGGAATCAGGACAGTGGAGGATTAGCAGTTCCACAGGTAGGGGGTCGTTATATATTTTACTTGGTAACGAAAATGTTTCATGAATTACTTCCTACTGAGAAACTCCATTCAGGAGCACAATATAAAAAAATTGGCAATAACCAGGCTAGGCCTGAATAAGCTGAGGTGGAAACAAGTGAAGAACATGGTATACCGTGTGTAACAGGATCATGGTACACCCCCCGTATCTCCCTTAGTTTTGAAGGTAATTGATTGAAATTTGAAATATCCCATGGACATAATAAGCGGCACTTTTTGACCTACAAATGATTTTTTTTTCACTTCCGGTTTCGCCGGAAGTGATACCCACTTTCGATTTTTGAATAGAACACCCTATATATTATTACATTTCTGGAATCTGCATAATTTTCTAAATCCAATGATACCACATAAGTGACATTTCAAACGTCAACATTTTTAATAATTCAATTTTTAGTTTTCTATTTGAGTCTGCCATGATGGTTCCGATTTATTCCAATTCACCCGTCTGATGCTAGAAAAATCGAAATCCCTTCAAAAATACTAAATTGCGTTTTTTATGAGCAAATAAAGTTCATCGTCATCGATTTTGGGGTAAAACTCAATTTTTTCAAATGGAACCATATTGGTACCGTGGTACCATTTATTAGTACTATTAATAAGGAATTTATTCATACCTGCTAATAAAATGTGCGATAAATACAATCAAAATTACAGCTAAAAGAAAATAAGATAATACAATTACTTTGTTCTAATTTAATGCTAAGAAGTTACTAAGGTGGCTTTGAAATACAAAAAATGAACACAAAACATTACAACAATTGATCGAAATGCTGTCCATTAACGTTAATGCACTTCTGAACTCGCATAGCTGCCTGTTGAAAACAATGAAATTATTCATTCAGATTGTCAAATAAATAGGTATTGGTTTATCGGTATTTTTAATGTGTATTGGAAAAGTCCTTACATTTGTTGTTATTTTTATTCAAAATGCCCCACATTCATACAAGGGATGAAAAAGTGGACATGTTAATCATTTATGGGGAATGTAGAAAAAATGCCGTTGCGTCTAGAAACCTTTATGCCAACCAATATCCTGATAGACAATGTCCAGAGGGAAATTATTTTAATCGTCTTGAAAACCAATCCCGAAGAAAACGTTATCATTGACGAAGGAACGGAAATTAATGTTTTAGCACGAATAGAAGTTGATAAGACTGTTTCTTTATGGCAAATTGGGTTTGAATTGGAAATTAGTCACCAAACGTTAAGCCGAATCTTGCACAAACATAATTATGAATCTTTCAAATATCAATTGCACCAGCACCTGTAAGAAAATGATTATGAACGTAGGATGGAATATTGCAATTGGATCTTACAGAATAATGTGCAGCCAATTAATGCATTTTTGGAAAGGATTTTATTTTCGGACGAGTCTAGGTTTACAAATATGGGATTATTTAACCGACAAAATACAAGGTATTGGTCACAAGAAAATCAAAATTTATTGAGGGAGGGTAACTTTCAAGTGAGGTTCGGTTTCAATGTTTGGCTTGGAATACTCGGTCGTAGAATCATTGGTCCAATAATATTTGAAGGATTCTTGACTGCAGATAGATACTTAGGATTTCTGCAAAATTAAATTGAGGACAGGTTAACTAAATTACCTGTCCATCTACGACAGGGAATGTATTTCCTTCCCATAATTCAAGAATAGTAACTGATTACCTTCAACAGGCATTCGAAGAAAACGTAATTTCGACAAATGGTCCTGTGCTATTTCCTCCAAGGTCACCTGATTTGACACCTCTTGATTTCTTTGTTTTTGGCCATTTAAAAAACATTGTCTATGCAACCGCGGTTACAACCCGAAAGACCTGGAGTTGCGAGTAAGACGGGCAATTAATAGTATAACGGCCCAGCAATTAGCGAACGTTCTTCAAGAAACAGCCATGCGAGTTCAGAAGTGCATTGACGTTGATGGACAGCATTTAGAACAATTGTTGTGATGTTTTGTGTTCATTTTTTGTATTTCAAAGCCACCTTAGTAACTTCTTAGCATTAAATTAGAACAAAGTAATTGTATTATCTTATTTTCTTTTAGCTGTAATTTTGATTGTATTTATCGCACATTTTATTAGCAGGTATGAATAAATTCCTTATTAATAGTACTAATAAATGGTACCATGGTACCAATATGGTTCCATTTGAAAAAATTGAGTTTCACCCCAAAATCGATTACGATGAACTTTATTTGCTCGTAAAAAACGCAATTTAGTATTTTTGACGGGATTTCGATTTTTCTAGCATTAGACGGGTGAATTGGAATAAATCGGAACCATCATGGCACACTTAAATGGAAAACTAAAAATTTAATTATCAAAAATATTGACGTTTGGAATGTCACTTATGTGGTATCATTGGATTCAGAAAATTATGCAGATTTCAGAAATGTAATAATATACAGGGTGTTCTATTCAAAAATCGAAAGTTGGCATCACTTCCGGCGAAACCGGAAGTGAAAAAAAAAAATTTGTAGATCAAAAAGTGCCGCTTATGATGTATATGGGAAATCCCAAATTCCAATCAATTATTTTCAAAACTAAAGGAGATACGCGGGGTGTAACATGATCCTGTTACACACGGTATAGCATATTCCAAAACATAGACATCAATATATTAGTATGTTCATTGCCATTGAAAGATAATCAACGAACAAGAGAAATAACAGTACATGACAATGAAGAAATCAGTAGAAGAAAAAACGAACAACCAATTATCTGCACGAACACTATACACACCGCTTATAAGGTGACCACATATTAGAGCCCAACGAAGAATACAGTATTCCTATTATTTCGACATGTAACAACGAGAGGTACTTGATTTTTATTATGGATGAAGATTTTCTAATACATCAGGTCTAATTTGTGAGGAGGAACCACAATATCCAAATATACTCCACATGATTGTCAGAAACATATAACATTATAAAATAAAATTACTACAGAGCACGGCAATCGGTTGGTTGAGAGAGTGGACAGATATCCCAGTAGACAATGTCATAGTCCTTCATGCAACTAGTAAAGAGGAAGAAGTAACAATTGAAGATCATCAAATCAAGCACATAACAGATGAAACTTTCAAAAAGAGCCTAAGCAACCTTCTCGAAGAATACAAAGATGTATTTTCAAAATAAATTAAGCAGAACATAAGATAGATGTGGGAGATGCCCTACCTATTAAAAGTCGCCCCTATAAAGTGTCACAAAAAGAACGGGAGATAATAGATGAACAAATATATGAAATGTTGGATAATAACGTTATCGGACCCTGTCACTCCCCATGGGTCAGGCCAGTAGTATTGGTGAGGAAAAAGATGGTTCGATTCGTTCCTGTGTAGATTACAGGAAATCAAATGATGTAACAAGAAAATCTTTCTACCCTATTCCAAATATTGATGACATTCTAACTCACCTAGGGGGTGCGAAATACCTCTCAATGCTGGACATGTTTAGTGGTTATTGGCAGGTGAAAATTGAGGAAAACTCCATGGAATATACAGCTTTTACTGCGCAAGTTTTGGGCTTTGCGACGCGCCAGCATCGTTTCAGGCTCTGTGCGACAAGGTCTCCGAAGGAATGAAATGGCGCGAAGTTCTCATCTACTTTGATGACATAATAATTTTCTCCAGAACTCTAGATGAACATCTAAAAGATTAAGAAAAGTTTTTGATAGACTGCGTGATGCGGGATTAACTCTGAAACCAATTGAATGCGTGTATATCAAGGGAAAAGTGGAAATTATAGGCCACATTGTCAGTACACAAGGTATAGAACCTGACGAGGACATTCTGGTATCCATCCCCCAAATCAATGAAACAACTACAGAGTTTTATAGGACTCTGCAACTTTTACAGGAAGTTCATAAGAGACTTTGCAAAAATAGCTCGACCATTACATCTATCAACAAAGAAAGACACAGGATTCATTTGGGAGGAACAGCAACAGCAGGCATTTGAAACCATGAAAGAAAAACTCACAATGGCACCTGTCCTACATCACTTCAATCCCAACATCGGATGTGAACTTAGGGTTGACGCATGTACAATAGGTATTGGGAGCATTCTGCTGCAAACTGGAGATGACGGAGAACAACATCCAATTGCGTATATAAGCAAAAGTCTCTCAAAATGTGAACAAAATTATACCATCACAGAACTAGAGGGGTTGGCTGCAATTTGGTCGTTGGGGTATCTGCGGAACCTAATATATGGTGGACCGGTGAAGATCGTTACAGATCACCATGCGCTATGCTGTATACGATCACTAAAAGATCCAACAGGAAGATTAGCAACGTGGTCTTTGAAACTATCTGAGTTCGATTATGAAATTGTCCACAAAAATGGGAAAAACCACCCAGACGCAGACTGTTTGTCAAGAAATCCTGTTTTGACACCAAATACAAATGAAAATATACATGATATCAAAGATATACCAACATTTATCTTGATGGCAAACGTCCTGGCGAAAAAACAACAAAAGGATGTAGAAATAAGGACTCTGTTCAACCTGATCAATGATCCCGATGGACACCTGGCCCCGATTGGATTGACCAAACGTGCAAAGAATTTCAGGATAATCAACGGTGTCCTCTATAAAGTAAATCCTACCCCTAATGATCTGGAATATCTCTTGGTGATACCAAATCATCTCATTGGAGAAATTCTATTTCAGCACCATTCGGAACCCCTGTCACGATATTTAGGGATAACAAAAACACTGCATAGAATAAAAACCCGATATTATTGGACGAATATTCAAAAGGACGTAGAGAATTTCGTAAAAGGGTGCAGGGATTGCCAGGCTCGTAAAGGCTGTGAAAATAAGAAACCAGCGGCAGAATTACAACTGATTCCAGTAGGCACACCCTTTGAGAGGGTAGGAATAGACATACTAGGTCCATTCCACAGAAGTCGAAATGGAAAAATAAATATTTTCTAGTTTATAGCAAATAACGCTGAAAAATCAAAAACTGAATATTTATTATTTGTTAATATGACTTATTCACACATTTTTTGTATTTTATAAGGAATACATTCATATCGTTAATTATTAACATAACGACCTCAAACAAACTATAAATTTTTTATTAGTAAATTATATTATCGAGATTATTAATATTGAATAACATTACTCGATACCAATTGAAATTTTATTTTCTTTTTTTATTGCAAATAAAAGGCACCCAAACGAATATCGATAAGCCCTATCTTTTTTTTCCATTGTACAATTCATCAACGGGACTTTATCATTATATTATCCTTCAAAAATATAAATCATGCGAGTAGATGTCAATTGACAGATCAGAAGGAATAACCGGTAAACCCTGTTTTCCAGACTGGTAATTCCTCAAGAGATGAGATTTCTGAAATATACCCTGTCCACCAACCGGTTACAGTAATTTCAGTTCAACAACGCTCATTCTGTGACAATCAATTGGAAAATGGTTTGACTTTCCGTCCTAATCCATAACCGGTTTTCCAGAGTCAATAACCGGTCAACTAACGGTAATTCCTCAATAGATGAGATTTCTGAAATCTATCCTGTCCACCAACCGGTTACAGTAATTTCAGTTCAACAAAGCTCATTCTGTGACAATCAATTGGAAAATGGTTTGACTTTTCGTCCTAATCCATAACCGGTTCTCCAGAGTCAATAACCGGTCAACTAACGGTAATTCTTCAATAGATGAGAGTTCTGGAATCCATCCAGTCCATCGTTCAGAAATTTCAATTCACCAAAGCTTATTCTGTGACAACCAATTGGAAAATGGTATAACTTCCTCACACTGTTTTGGAATATGTGTAATTCGGAAATGAAAAACGGTAGTTGTTTGTGAATATTCCCAAATTTCCACCTTCCAATCAATAATGGAGTATAAGAATACATTTACAAGTGGAAAGAATAAAATTATCCGAAAATTTCTAACAATTCAGTAAAAAATATTCGATATAAGTACAGACAAGCCTTGAACACAGATATCATATTGCATTCAAGAATTATTGTCGGAGATAATAGCCATCACAAGATTCAATGTTATTGAATGGTTATACAAAACAAATAAGGTAATACCCGCTCATTAATATCTGAGTTTCATAACAAAGAATTATTTATGCATACTAATTGAGTGGATACTCCAGACAGAAAAAATAGGATGTTAAGAAGAGTGGATACTCCGGACAAAAAATAATATACTAAGAAGAGAGATGCCGATTATCTTGAGATGAAACCTGGAACTCAAAACAGGTCCCATATAGACAGTTAAAATGGTACAACAACAACTACAACAATGAAAATAACCATGGTATTTCTAAGTCGAGTCGTACAATGACCCTTCACGGAATGTTAACAAGTTGTTTGTGTACCTCCCTCTATGTAGGAGAGAGTGATGAATATGAATAGTGCAGCACAAGAGTTCGTAAGTTAGTTATTTCAGTATTTGAAAATTAACACCAAGTCTCAAACAATGTCTCAGCTATACTCCAACAACTCTGTTAGACCAACACCAAAAAGAAACGGATATTTTACCCAGGCTCAACTTGGCTCAGTTCGTCCAATACCAGTAACACCAGGACATTCCCAACCCGGAAATTCCAGAAAAACTCCCGAAACTCCAGCGGAGGCAACACCATCGGTGAAAATTCAATCACACCTTGAAAAAGGATTGAAGAATACAGACAGTGATATCCTCTTCATGGGTATTCATCATCCTGACGAATCCACGAAGTACTCGGATGTTTCAAATGAAGATGTTGAAGAGTTTCCACCATTTCAACCGAGAGATACTTCGACTCCGAATTTGGATGGAACGTTCGATATGGATGTGGATATGCGCCAGGAGCGGAGAACGTTGTTCATGAGGGATGCGAAACATTTTCAAGAGAGAAGTACAAAATTTATTGATGGAAACAATTCCAAAAAAAGCAAATAATTAATAAAGATTTAAAAAAAGTATTTGGAAAAATTAATGAAATGTAGGAGAAGCTATTGGACATTTGGATAAGTCCGTAGTAGTGGCATCAAAAATAAAAAAATATCGATATGGATGACATATGAAAAATAAATAATGAAAATGTTCAAAATATTTTTGTATATTCATTGATAAATTAAATCAACACGAAATGGAGTTTCATTTCTAAACCTACCCAAATTCAGTACTTGATATAAAAAGTATATATGAAGTGAGGTATTTCCAGAATAGTGGAGTAAAAAGTAAAGTATAAAATTGAATTTGAGAAAGCATCATACAGTTTTCTGAATATTTGGTGATGAAGTCAACTCGAAACAAAGTGTCATTTCTGAACCTTCTCAAATTCAGTACTTGATATAAAAATTATAAATAGTGAGATATTCCCAGAGGTGTGCAAAGTGAAGATATATTCGAATATTCACAAACAAGTGACAAAAAAGTATACCCATTTAATCAAAAGTTGTGAGAAAGAGTGAAAAGTATATATTCCCACCGAATTTTAGAGAGTTCGAAGAGAGAAGTAAACAACTGAAAAAGACGAACATTTATTAAAAAATATCGAGAGGTCTTTGCAAAACATCGACAAATATATCGCGATTGCTTCCGAAATAGAAAATATCAATATGCATTGAGCAATGTTTGCGACAACTCTTCCGATAGGTATGAATGAAAGAAGTGTTTTATTTAAAAAACCTTCTCGATTGCAGTACTTTATATAAAATTATTTGTGAGGTGATCCAAGAATGTTTGTATGAGCAGAATATTACCAAACCAATGATGAAAATGAAACTTATATTATCAAAAGTTCTATAAAAGAATGATGTATTTGGAGAGTAAATACTAATTTCAACGAATCAAAATTGAAAAGTTGTTTTGTTTTTGTGAAGATATATTTGTGCTTATGTATCAAAAACCAATTCTCTTTTCATTTCTAAACCTTCCCGATTTCAATAAATAGTGAACCTATCTTATGTGTGTGGTTGTCAGACTATAAAATATTCAAATTGTGAAAAAAGTGGTGGAAAGTGAAGTGAAAAATATTGTGAATAGCTATTCATCAGAGCATCTCATCATATTTTTCCATAACCCGAAAACGATGTGTTTGTTTTTTACCCAATAACACATGAGTATGAAAATTCATAATATTGTGTGTCCACAGTCGCTTATTTTTCGCCCAATCAACATTAACAGGGTAGAGTGGTCGGTATATATTCCCATGTAGGAATTTATAATAGTCAAAGTGTTGACAAAATATTAGGAATTTTGCAGTGATTGAGACATAAGTTGTGGAAATGTTTCCTCAAGTAAGGAATGAAACTTAAAGCAAAAACCCACAATTGTCTGAATAATCCATTGAACAACACCAACAATTCGAGAACAAGTCACAATGTAAACCACAGAAAAATTAACTATAGACACACATTGTAGAATTATTCAATTCGATCTTTACCTACGTTCAAAACAGAATGGCAAGGGAAACGAGGTCATTATTTCGGATAAAAGCTGTTAACCCTCATACAGTATAACCGATTTGTTATACGTTGACCATACCTGAATAAGGTGAAAGTAATTTTATATGAATTAAGAGAATAGTTTTATTGGATTTGTATCGATTTGATATACAGGGGGAGTTCGATAGATAGAGTTATGGTTAAGGTATGTTTCACTTCTACAATACTATCTGATTGGATGTTATAAATATATATTAGCTTGAAAAATATATTTAAGCGATCGACAAATTTTTATGTACAGGGTGTGAACTAATGAAATTTGTTTTGGCTTTATTTTCATCATCGGTGTTGATAATAATATATACATATTTAGAACTCAACAACTAGCGACAGGGTAGTGGTAACTCGAAAGACATAGTAATATTGGATTTGTATCCATATGATATACAGGGGGAGTTCGATTCGCATCGTACCAACGTTATTGTAGTTAAGAGAAATCATATGAATTGCCTGAATCAGACTTTCATTCCAAAAAATTGAAGAAAATATATATGTGGTCAAGAAAAAAAATAAATATATATATATATATATATATATATATATATATATATATATATATATATTTGTGGATACTCCAATGTGTGGGATATTTTGGGAACATTTGTTGAATTGTTACAAAAAAACAATTGATCAAAACTTGACTATCAAAAGGTAGAGTTAGCTCTAGTTGAAGCTCAGTAATGTGATTTCTTCAGGGGTACTGAAGGAAATGACCTAATATTAAACTGAAGAAAATGACCTAATACTAAAAGTACTCAAAATATAATATGTGTTAGTGCAATACAGATTTTGATAGACCCATCAGAAATGATAAAAAATATAGGGGTTATAAAATAATATAAAGGTATGAGAATGAGCAGAAAGTATGTAGAGCAGCATCATACAGTGATTTCTCCAGATATCTTTGAAGTATATAATTATTCTCATTCGCGAAGAAATGAAAATGAGTTGGAAAAACCACTGAAAACTTTTGGCTTCCATCATAAAGGAGGAATTTGAATAAAAATTATTTGGAATAGTGGGTGATGAGAAATAATACCACAAATATAAAATATAATATTTATTACAAAGAGTCTGGACAATGTTTTTAATCTGCATCCTCTAGAGCTCATAGGGTCGGAAGTTTAAGTGTGGATTGTTGATGGTTTGCATACATTACAAAATTGACATAAATCAGTTATACATATAAACAGCTTGTGAACACATATAACAACTAATAAGGTCAGTGGCTACAGATTCCAGATATCCTGAATAATGTCTAAAGACATGGAAGCATGAAACATTTACGTCTAGGTCCTGCAGTATATCGAAAAGACATTTATGGCAAAATCTCATTGTTATATCTCGAGCAACGACGTAATAATTTCCACTGATACAGACGCAGAACAATATAGTATTGTTGAGGTAATTTTGTCCTTGGAATGGAACCCGCCTTCAGAATTTTGATGTCTAAGTCTTTGGTATCGGAGTCCATTAACTCTGAATCACTCAAATCATCAACCATTGTATAACTATGAAACTGAGCTGAGTGAAAATTACCTCAATACTCTGTGAGTAAAGAATGTTTCAAAGATGTCTTGATATATACCATTACCATTATCCTTCCTTCAAAACTCGGCTAACCTCGAAATACCAAACTGGTTTTTCAGTGCATTGAACACCTGTAGAACAACGACTTTGAGAAACTGGTATTCCTGTGGATTTCGAAACTGGTTTGACAAGATACTGTGACGTAGGAACCTGCTTAGAAATATCAAACTGGTTTTGAAGTGCATTGAACACCTGTAGAACAACGACTTTGAGAAACTGGTATTCCTGTGGATTTAGACACTGGATTGACAGGATACTGTGATGTAGGAACCTGCTTCGAAATTTCAAACTGGTTTTTCAGTTCAGTGAACACTCTTGACGGTTAAAAACAGGTTTCCAATCCTGGAAATGTAACAGTTTTGACAGGATCGTGTGTTGTAATACCTGTTCACCTTACCTTTTTGAGTGGTGGGATTTAAAATATATATTGAAGGAAATTGAACGAAGAGTCAGTATGGAACAAGATATTTCTGTTATACAAAAACGTTTGTGTTCTGTATGTCGCAGTGTGTATCGACGATATACCAAGCTTATTGAAGCTGTAGAAGTAAGAATTACACACAAAGTCGAAGAGATCAATAGAAGGCTGAAAAAATTGGAAAAAAGAAAATGGGTTGATTCAGAAAAGAACCGAAAATCTTGAGAGGAAAATCAAGGAGAATAATATAGTAATATTTGGACTGAAACATCCGGGCCAAAATATTACTATCGATTTCATCAGCAGAGAACTGGGAAGACTTGTTGGAATAGAAGTACAAGCAGCAGATTTAAGTAATTTCTACACACTGGGGAAAACTGAGTCGTGTCCAATTGAAATAGAATTCATTTCTTTTCTGAAAAAGAAAGGAATATTGAGAAATACGAAAAAACTGAAAGGAACATCCATATCAATCGCGAATGATATGACATTCAAACAACGTAAAGATAGCAAAATATTGAGGAAACATTTGAATTTCCTGTTTCATAAAAAAAATTAACTGTTTTTCAATAATCAAATATATAGTGTGAAGGACTTGAGCGGAACTGGAGAATTCTTAAATATTGAAGAAAAATCTGCGTCAACTAGTGCTCCAGATACTCCAACCCCCGCACAAATAAACATAATTGAAATACCTACGTACATAAAAGAAACATTATTTGCGGACATCGTTAACAAAACAAAAACATCAATTTCTACTCCGGTTTCTACAGCATCAGGTTTCAAACAAAAGAAGGAAATAGAAGAAAATACAAAGATTGAAACCTGGGCCACCAGAAATAGAACCGGTCCGAATTCATTTCTCAACAAAGCCTCATATTTTTTGTAAAATTTCTTTTTCTCTCTCTTACCTTTTTTCTTTTTTTAAATATAGAATTCTGAATAATTTCTGAAGAATTGCTTTGAAATCACTTATCTGACTTAATTTTGAAAGTGGTCTACTGGTGTTCAATATGGATCAATAAATAAGGGACTTTCAAGTTAATAAAGTAGAAACGTATCTATTACAAAATTACATTGAAGCTGAAACTATACTGAAGGTGAATAATGAAAAAAACAACCTCAAAATATTACATAACAATATACGGAGCTTAAACAAGAATATAGATGAATTCAAAATACTTATTGAAAATCTTGAGGTTGATGTCTACTGTTTAGTTTTAACTGAAACATGGAAACTCCATGATCCAGATTTATCCAAAATTACTGATTACGATATGATATATAACCACGGAGACCTGAACCGAAACGGTGTATGTGAAATCACACTTGAAATACAAATATGAAATAAAAACTGTCAATACAATGAAACTTTTAGAAATCAATATTATCTCTAACAATACAAATGAAAATATTTTAATGAGTGCATTATATAGATCACCATCAACAAACGTAGATGAGTTCAATCGCCACTTGCAACTCTACTTTGAATCGCTTGATATCAAAATTTATAACTATGATATATTCATTGGTGATGTGAATATTGATATTCTCGAAATGGATGATCAAACACAAGATTATCTGAGTATATTGAGTGAGTTTGGATACGTTTCTATGATTATTACTCCAACAAGGGTACAATGAGATAGTAGCTCATGCATCGACCATATCTTTATTAAACCTGTTGGGTAAATGACAGCTCTAACCTAGGCATATTTTCACAGTGATTCATACACCGAAGTTCCAAAACTAAGGTGACGTCATACTTCTATATCAGGTGGCGCTTTATAATATGATAGTTACATGAATCCTATTCACACTTGACAATTCTACATAGACACTCACAGCACAACGGTTGGCTACTCTATTGAAGGTATTAAAAATCTTTAACGTGGGGATCAGAATTGGATATCAATGGTCAATCTGTGTTTCCAGTATTTTATATTATTGTATTTTGATTTCATATAATTGTAGTTACAATTGTATAGGATGAAATTCAAATGAATAGTTACAAAAACTGAACGTGGGCAATATATAATTATTCATAATCTTATAGGATACAAACCCAGAAAAAGTATAGAGAATACACGAGTATCAAAATGAATGGTATCAGTAAATTAAAAGAGAGATAAGTACATTGAAATAAATGGCGGACAAGGAAATTTTTTAATAACACAAATTTCTTAATTTATATCTTGATCAATTGACACAAAAATATAATAAGTAAATATTTAGTGGTAGTGGGATTCCATTGGAGTACCTACCTACTTATTGAAATTAACCTTCAGTATTGTAATATGTACAAAAACATTTTCGAATTCTTTTCGCGCTTAAAGTACTATTTTTATTCTGTGTGCTTCGTAAATTTGCAAGGATACATTCACCAGAGGTCCTCTCACCTGAATTAAAATACAATTGTTTCTTTTGCAAGAACATTATGTAAATAACAGCAGGCCATTGTAACCAGAGTGGTCTTCTCTGGTTCGAGATTTATTGCTTTTTGGAATATTCCAAACTTGGGAGTTGGGCACCTTGCCTAACAAAACGAACTCTTATCCATGGCTTGTACATATCTTCAGGAGGCAAAAGAAACTCACCGAGATAGTGTCTGTACAGTGACAAAAGTTTGGAGTGAGAAGCTACAAACACTAGAATACCAACAACGTTTATATGCCAAAATATCTTGTTTGAGACTACTTTAGGAAATCCACACAGATACCTGTACCTAACTCATTTACCCCAACTTCTCAGAGTGTGACTTCATCTCTTCCTTCTCCTACAGTAGATGAAAGAGAGTTGTCACATGTTGGAGACGAACTAGCGAAATTTTATACTAATTTCACACCTTAACAATTTTTTTTCTTTGGTTTTATTTTGTAACTTGACAGCAAATGTGTTTTATTTTAATAAATTACTTTCGACTATTATTTCTTTTATACGAGTGGCGGATTTACAGAGGGCTCAGGGGGTGCGTGCTCTCTCCAAGCTGAGAAAATATATATTTTTAATAAGAATACATTTGTTTTTTAAATTTTTAAGATAATTAATGTTGTTATATTTTATGATAAAATGTGGACAGTCCTACATCCGTCACTGATATCTACATTAGAATTTAAATGATAAAAAGGTAGGTAATCAAAACAAGTACCGCCTTACCTTCATATAATCTTGAAGCACAGATATAAGTACTTCACAGATTTCAGGAACAGCTGTACTTACTGAAGCCGGTGACATTGCAATTGGAAATTTCAAATCCTCAAAGCTTCTTCTGGTGGCTAGGTTTCAGAGTTAAAGCCAATCTCTCATTAACTGGTGAACTGCTCCGCATAACCGTGTTTTTTTGTGAAAAAATTGGTTTGACCATTCGCAATAATTTAAAGAAATTTTATTGAATTTGTCCATACGAAAATAATTTTTATATTCATCACTTCCTTCATATCTCTTATTTCCTTCAATAACACTAAATGTGAATGATTTTCGCGTTTTTTTTCAACGCTTAACAGAACTTCTCATACTTAATGCAATAATTATAACTAGACATGCTTTCTTCTTGAAATCCTTTGTCTGATAAAAACACAGTCGTTATACTTTCTACGCCACATAATAATGACAAAAAATTATATCAGTAATAATAGACATAAGTGTAAGTGCCCTTTAAGAGTTCATTTCCATATTATTCGCATGCTTCTTCTTCTACTTCTTCTTCTTGGCACTTGACTTCAAGTCGAGGGTTTCTATAGGGGTAAGTTCACTCCAAACACATTGTTCTGTGATAATTGTTCAATCACTGTATCTAACCGATCTAATCGGGAAAATAAAAGCCCAAGAGTTTTCCCGCTAGAAGTTAGGAAAAAGGGCGTTACTTATCCCTGTGACCGGAAGTGAACCACATGCATTTTTGCGGATTAAATAAGAAATTTCTAAATATATCTAAAGAAACGGTAATCTTCGGTGGGGCGTCGTCACATCTGGATTACACCATCGTCGAGGCTGCAGTAATGATGATGTATTATGGTACTTACACAGCAATACCACCGAACCCATGCATAAAATTGTTTTCAGACCATTTGAGTCTTACTAGGATGAAGTGTTGCTTTTTTATACAAATAAACTGAACCACACAATTAACAAAACTACCTTTGGACTGACAATTTCTATAGTATGACCAAAAGCGGCTGGCATAAGTATGCAACTGTGTTAACAAAACGCAAATTTTAATTATGTCACAATATTGGTCAAGAAAATACAGCTCATCGTATGAAATGAGTTTTTTCATTTGCAGCAAAATGTAGCAATGCTGTAAAACTGATCTACACTACTATCAAATTAGTCTGTCTCTCTTTCAACACGATACAGCAGATATTTCCACCTCATCTAATCTTTGACAATGTGTTTTTTCTTCGTGAAAATAGAAAAATATTGAACAACTGCAGTTTTACGTGCGATAAACACATGATTTCGGGTGTGTATAGTGTTTTGATTGGGAGTGTTTTCAATAGCCGAAGATAGCGCTTAAAAATAATATTCGTTTGTATTTTATGCAAAACATAAATACAAATAGCATATCCTCAATTTAACCTAAATCGAACTCGTTCATATGGATTGAGAAATAAACAATAACACCGAGCAACCGATCAGTCTGGACATTGACATTATGAGGGTGAAGGTTATCGAACTTGCAGCAATTCTGCAGTAACCGAACAAACAGTGAAGTTTTGAAAAGTGATGCATTTTTTCTGACTTATTGAGAAAAATGTCTTGATGAGTCAGAAAAAAATGTATTACCTACTTTCAAAGGATTTTATTTTTATTTTTGATGGACCATCAACTGTTAGCTGAGTCTTTAACCGAGACTGGGTCTCAGATAATTAACTGAAAAATTTTCGCTTCGAAATAAATTCTGCAACATTACAGGGTGGGTTCGAAAAAGCGATCCAAAATGGCAAAATAATACTGAAAATATTTTTTTCTGTTTATTTTTTTTTTCGTCATAAGAAAAAAATATGTACATGTTATCCATATTTTCAGTTCTAATATCACAAGAGGAGAGAATAAAGTGAAAATAATTTTCGAATACTTGTTGCCAGGCAATAGACACGAGAGCCCGACGGGCTCGAGTGGCTATTGCCAAATGACAAGTTTGAGAAAAAATCTGGAGTATTATTTTCTACTTTATCGAACTCTTGTGTGGCGAAAAGGGAAACATTCTCAATTGTTTATCTTTCAGTCGCAGATGATTCCACATCTGATTTTATGAACATCCTGTTTATATTTTCAACAAATCAATCTTGTGTGGCATTATAAAGATTATTTTTCTATGTTGCAATTATAAACGCATTTCCTCACAGAATAATACGATGTACTGAACCATTTTTATTCATTTTTTACTAGTCATGCAAATTGATGACAGACGTCATATTGAAAATATACGTTGTCATACAATGAAAACAAAATACCCCAAAGAATTCCCGCGGCAATTTTATAGGTAGAAAATTCTCAGTTGTAATATCACAAGAGAGTGATTTAGTGATTTCACCATCAGAATCTGCATGTGGAGTGATAAGATGTGACCCATTAGTGCCAATTGACCAACATCATCCTGCTCTTTCAATTGAATTATCAAACCAGACATGTAACAAACAGAATTTCATCACTGATGTTGAACGTTATAACTTCCTTCGTGTTAATGTAGATAAATTCTCACACCACCTTAGTGAAATTGATTGGGTACAAGTATTGGGTTCTTCCATTGATTCGGATAGTGCATGTGAGTCTTTCATCAGTGTTCTGAACGACGCAATTGATGAATCTGTCCCGTTAAAAAAATGTAAGTCATACAAATATCCAAGTTGGTATAACATTGAAATCATTAGGAATATAAGAACTAAAATCATTATTTGAAAATGTATAAACAGCGCAAGTTACTATTTTATCTAGAACGTATCAAACAACTCAGACGAAAAATTAAGCGTGGCATTTCATTGGCATATAGTGCTTTCATAAAAAAAATCAGAAAACGACTTGAAGAAACACCCTCGTAGCTTCTGGAACTATATAAACTCAAAAAAAAAATCACGTATTCCGGGGAGGATGAACTTTAAAAATGAGAATATTTCATCACCCCAAGATATTGTCAATGCATTTGCAACAAATTTCAGTAATGTGTTTGATGATGATCGCGATGATATTGACTTACTTGAAAATCAAATTCACGAAGAACTCTTGAATCCCAGTCAATTTCTCTGTATAAATAAAATAACTGAGGAACAAATAATCTGTGCAGCAAAAAAACTCAAGAACAAGTTAACATGCTGATGGATCAGCAAAATTGTCAAGAATTCATTGACTGTTGTCTCGACCATTAACCATCATATTCAACTTGATCGAACAAGAATTTCAGCAGTCTGGAAGGTGTCGTGTTTGTCCGGTATTCAAGTCTGGTAAGGTTGCAAATTGAAAATTATAGACCCATCACATTAATCTCTATATTCTCAAATTATTAGAATAATCCTGTTCGACTCAATATACAATCACGTACAGCGTTTTCTGAGTTTCAACATGATTCGTTAAACCCGTATCAGCAACAAATCATATCTCACCAGTATGTGTCCAATGCTCTTGACCGTTAGAAATCAAGTCGATATAGTCATACACTGATTTCAGCAAAGCATTCGATCGTGTATCCAGTAAACAACTGCTGAAAAATTATCTTGCTTTGGAATATCGTACAAAATACAGTTGCTTTCATAGTCTTTTTTATCGAGTAGAAAATTATTCGTTGAATATGATGGAGTCAAGTCATTTACTTTCACAGCAACTTCTGGAGTGCCACAGGGCCCTAATTTGGGACCCTTACTATTTTTGCTCTTTATTAATGACATTTGCGACCAGATACAATGTAATAAACTGTTGTTTGCAGACGACATGAAAATCTTCCGAAAAATTGAATCGATTGAAGATTGTGAATTGCTACAACGAGATCTTGTGTCACTTAACGATTGGTGTACTGAAAATGAACTTGCCTTAAACACTAATAAATGTGAAAGTATGACCTTCACACGAAAACCAACCCCAATTTTATTCAACTACTACTTAAATACCTCATATTTATCGCGAGTTACCCAATTCAAAGCTTTAGGAATACTTTTCGATCAGAAATTGAGTTTTTCCAACCATATAGAGAATATCATAAACAAGGCCATGAAATCATTAGGATTCTTGATACGTTCTTGCAGGGAATTCAGTTCATTTGATGCCTTGCGCTGTGTCTATGTGTCGTTAGTAAAGAGTAAATTGAATTATTGCAGTGTGGTGTGGAATCCTTGCCATTCAAAATATATTGATGCTATTGAAAATGTACAAAGGAAGTTTCTTAAATTTGCCTTCTATAAAAAACATGGCACTTATCCTCAGAGGCACTTTGACTATAACTTATTATTGCTTGAATTCAATTTAGTTTCACTTGAAAAACAGCGTGAGATGATCGACCTGACTTTTATATATAAAATCATACATAATCATATTGATTCGTCCTCCTTACTATCACTGATTGATTTTAACGTACCTAGATTTGTATCGAGATCTAATGTACGTTTCATATAGCTGTAACCAACACTCAACATCATTTTCATTGTCCCCTCACAACCATGTGCCGTAGCTATAACAGATAACAATGTATCGATATCTTCTTCCTCTCCTTATCTGAGTTTAAAAATCAAATTGTTAGTATTTTACAGAATTAGCTATGTAATGTTAGGGTCACTTTATTCCTATCTACTTGTTTGCATAATATTTAGCAATTACTACAAATTATCAATAGTGTAATAATCATATCACCTGTAAATGGGCATGAGCCTGCTGGATGTATTAAATAAATAAATAAATAAATAAAGTGAAAATAATTCGACAACTTTTCGAAAACTTTTTTCCAGGCAATAGACATGAGAGCCCAACGAGTTCGAGTGGCTATTGCCAAATAGCAACAAGTTTGAGAAAATAAATCTGGAGAATTATTCTCTACTTTATCGAACTCTCGTGTGATGTTCTATAGATAATTCCTTGATGTTACGATCATAAACACATTTCCTCGCACAATGATACAATGTACTAAACCGGTTTTGATTCATTTCTCACTTTTCATGCGAATTGATGACAGACCTCAAATTAGAATCCGTGGGCCAGTGATTCTAAATAAGACCCTACACCATGTTTTTAAAAATTGTGTTTATTGCATAATTCGTGAGTGTTTTCTTGTACACTGACTAAAATTCAAATATCCAGGTAGGAATTTGTAGCCCGAAACAGTAAAATATACAATTCAATTTATTTTTTTCCGAAAGCAAAAATCAAGTGGGCCTCATCAGGCTCACGTACATTAGTGAATACAACAACTGTTATATTGCATGATGAAAATAAATTAAAAACATGGAGATTGGGTGTTTAGAAAGATAAAACTTCGTTTATTTCAGATATTATTTTTATTAACCCCAGAATATCTCATTTTTCGGTGAATTTTCCACTCATTTTGTTTAATTTTTCCTATATATGATATATGATATAAGATATATGATATATGATATATGATATATGATATATGATATATGATATATGATATATGATATATGATATATGATATATGATATATGATATATGATATATGATATATGATATATGATATATGATATATGATATATGATATATGATATATGATATATGATATATGATATATGATATATGATATATGATATATGATATATGATATATGATATATGATATATGATATATATGATATATGATTTATGATTTATGATATATGATATATGATATATGATATATGATATATGATATATGATATATGATATATGATATATATATATGATATATGATATATGATATATGATATATGATATATGATATATGATATATGATATATGATATATGATATATGATATATGATATATGATATATGATATATGATATATGATATATGATATATGATATATGATATATGATATATGATATATGATATATGATATATGATATATGATATATGATATATGATATATGATATATGATATATGATATATGATATATGATATATGATATATGATATATGATATATGATATATGATATATGATATATGATATATGATATATATATATATATATATATATATATATGAAATTCGAGGATATTGGGGTTTGCAGCAAAGGAAAAAGAAAACTCTTTTTAGATTATTCCAAGCTTTCGGGAGTATTTATTCCTATCATCAGGGAGAATACAATCGTAGAACAATACAGAAGTGTTATTTTATTTTGTAATTACAGTTCATATTGTAACTTACATCTATGTTGACAATAGGGACAATAAGAAGAAACCGGATGTTGTGATGATGAAATTGAAGATGAAACGTCCTCCAATGTGGATGTATCAGAAAATACAAGAACAGCTATTTTAGAATAGAAAAGTTTTTGACAAGAAAAAACGTAAAAGGGACATGGCAGAAAAAGAGAGACGTGTCGACAAAGCGCATAACTTTTTGACAGCAATGCGCGACAAACTTGACGAAGACGAATGCTCCTTGTTTTCTGAATTACTATGTCAGAAACTGAGAGCATTGGACAAGAATATGCATGATATTGCTATGCATGAAATTGTTAATGTTTCGTTTTGAGCAGCAACAACGTAGCCTAGAACCTGTCGTATATTTTCAACAGCAAGTTCCATCATTTCCGTCTCACACACAACGATTTCAGTTTGTTCACCCATCTTAAGGGTACCCATAATTATCTTACCCCAACTCTCAATCATTTCCTACGTGTCCACATTCTCTCCATACTCACTCTCAACCATCCCCAAGATTTCCACCTCCCCGGATTTTCACCTATGTCCTATGACCATGATCACTCTCAACCATCTCTAGGATTCTTACCTTCCCCACATTCTCTCTCTCTCTCAACCATCCCCAGGATTTCCGTATCCTCCCCATTCTCACTCTCAACCATTCCCCTAATTTTCGCCTTCTTCCCATTCTCACTCTCAACCACACCCAGTATTTCCACCTCCCCATCATTCTCAACCAAATATACAACATATATCTGCTGAGCCGTTCGAGAAATCATTAGATTCTATGTTGCAAGAGTGAAGCAAGCATGTATTTTGAAAGTCAAAACAAGCAATATATTTTTTATTGTTGTTACTTATGTTTATTTAATAGATTCAAGAATAAATCACCAGACATAATTGTTTACCTTCATTTCTCCTTGTAATGTCTCTAGCAATGCATTGCAAACATCATCGACGCATTTTGATCTGCGAAGAAAATTTGAATAATTAAGATAAACTTGCATAGCTGTCTCCGGTAGCCAGAAATCTTGTGCCACAGCCAGTCTTTCTTGTACAGGGATGAATTTTTCATATCATTATCCAATTCAGCTAGGCGTGGGCCAATTTTGTTGATGAAAAATCCGAAGTTTGTTGTAGAGATTCTACAGAAATTAAATAACCTGCCATCCTGGAATCATTCAAGTCAGTCAGCTTGTATGATGCATCTGGCTTCAGTTGAGATTGATCAACTGAGAAATTGTTGTACACAACGACTTTTTCAAATGTTTGAGGAAGATAATGAGACAGTCATCAACTTCCTGAAACACTATGCAGATTGGATGGAGCAAAGAAAATATAGAGTAACTGGTAGTCGATGCTTTGAGTTGTATACTTACTCTAAAAATGAATGGAATACTAAATCGCTGAAATATTTTCTGCTAATCCAATTAACAATAAGTATGTTCAGCACGGTTTACGGTGGAGGAACATAGAGCAAGAGAAGTATTTCTGAAGAGTACTGGGGCAGAGGTGTTTGAGTGTGGAATGGTAATTTCCAACTCTAATCAATGGCTAGGATATTCTCCTGATGTAATTATATTCATTGAAGGAAAACCAGTCTATCTTCTTGGAATCAAAAAAATATTCTTACTGTACAGAGCTGTTTTGTTTTTTTCAATGAAATTGTGTGAGCTCACCAGTTATATGATGAAAAATATCTATTTTTTTTTTTAAATATTGGCTGAAACGTTTATGCAATATTAATATTTATAAGCATTAAAATGACCCTTTTCGCATTTCAGGAATTGAGAAAACAATTTCAGATGTTTTGAAAAACACAAAATATGTTCAACAAGAGAATGGGGAATACGAATTGAAGAAACGCCACAAATACTATGGACAGGTAAGACATTTTTTTTAATGTATGTATCATTTGATGGTAGTATTGTAATTATGGAAATTGATTTCGATTATGAATTAACCTCAAATATGTTAACCATAATAAAAATAAAATATTTCAATAAGATGTTACATGTTCTATGTGAGAACCAAGGACCTCAAACAAAATGAAGTATGCTTGTACAGTATAGTAAGTTATATTCATTATTAAATTGGGTTCGTAAAAAGTGTTACAGCTTTCCATTGAATTACCTGTGGGTACCTAGTGAACCACATTTTTCATTAAAACAATGAGAGACAATATAAATAAATAAATTGTTCTAAAATACATGGAGAAAATTCATTGACATGAACTTTTTCACGAATTAGCTGAAATGAAATTAACCAACATAATTGTAAAACAATCAACCAAAATTGGTTTGTTATTGGACAAATGATAACAAAAATATCCAGAAAATATATTGAAGATCTTCAATCTTTGATTAGAACGTTCAATATGAACCCTAGCTGAAGCAATCTCTGCATTCAAGATAGCTTGTTCCTCAGATAGTTATTTTTGCTTTTTAAGGAGTGGTGGCCGAATCAATTTTATCTTGTGCACTACACAAATATCATCAATGCCGAAACCTTTGTCAACCATTACAGCGTCTCTCCCAGAATCCAACAATGAAATTATATTGCTGTCTTCAGAAATTAGTATCAGAGGCCCTACCACCATATGGTTAGCTTATAAAAGTTATGAGACCTCCTGGTGATACTCCCGTCATAAACTTCACAGTCATATGTGACTTATATTGGGAGTAAAACCTCATTCTACAACACAGATATTTGGGAGACTGTATTATTTCAAATATATAAACTTTACACAACTCTGGGGATATATTGAAAAGGGCACCCAATATCACATAGGTCAGACTAGTCTTTAGTTTGGTAAGTACCAACAGGACTCTTTGTTTTGACCTCAATCGGTGGACTCTTTTATCCTCATAATAAGTCTCAAACACTTTCACAATGGTGTCAAATATTTGGAAATTATTGACACCAGTAAAATTTTTCAGTTTGCTATCTGTTATCAGCTCACATAAAGTCAGGACCTCAGGAGTATTGACCTGAACTCCAGCATTCCTGAACTTGGGGATATTAGAATGAGATTGGGATCTCAATAATGTCAACATCTCGTCAGCATTAGCCTTGTCATCAGGACTTTTCTCTTCTTCCTCTGTATTATTTTTACAATGTAGGTTCGAAATCGAAATAGATTCTACTTCATCAATACTATTATTCTCCTTGGACCTCACAGAAGAATGTCTAGAGCCAGATGATCGGATATCTCTGGAAGATGGTCCAGCTTCTGCTTCAGGCACAAGTGGTAGTTTTTAAGTAGGTACTGCATTTGATTTCAAAATTCTTTGCTTCGGGGATTCAGAGAATATGGCATATCTTCAATATTAAAACGCCAACATTAAAATATGTCCCAACAAACCTTAGAGAGAATAGTCCTGTTGAGTGAAGTGTAAAGAACATACTCTCATATGTTCTGAAACTGGCTTCCCAATCTTTCAATCCACAATTTCCTTCTGTCCATCAACTCTTTGTTACCTAACTTGGTTTCGAATATGACTCTGGATTTATCCGTTTTTGGGAAGGTATGAAAACTGATTTCCGGATTTTTCTTCGCCCAAGGAGAGCAGTGAGGTACACAACAATAATGATTCATATTTCCAATGAAGATATTTGACTTCAAGCAACAACTAAACACTTCTATGTTAAACAAATTGAACAGTGAGCATGAGGCGAACAATGTAAACAAACGATTCTATGGCCCATGCGTTAATTATATTGGTGAACGGTAGAGGGCGTACTCTTTAGCATGAATCGCCTATATAATAGAAATGAATATCTGCTTTTGTTGGTGAGCGCATAACTAGAGAACGGCTGCACCAATTTGCCTATTTTTGTATGTTCGTAATGCCGAGACGGAAGTTCTTAGTTATGCTAGGATCCGATAGGTGGCGCTGTAGTCAAATTATCAATGACAATAATAATAAATTCTATTTTTATGGACGAAAAATTACTCATATGTCTGTAGTGTTAGCGTCCTTCAATTAGAAATAGGTTTCGAGGTAGCGGGAATAGCCTATTCCCGCTACTTCGAAACCTATAACTCATATTAACAAAATATTATGTTGGTTTAGTGCCAAGAAAATAACACAATCTGGACCCGTGGTGCTGTAGTCAAGTTATTGAGAAAATCTATATATATGAACCAAAATGACTCATATTCACAATATATGTTGCATTAGTGCCAAAAAAAAATCTGGACCCGATAGGTGGTCAACAAAATGGTTCAAGTATATGCTATCGTGCGATAGATGGCATTAGTTTTTCTCATAAATAATTATGGGTAGATTTGCATTTTTACATATGAACATCATTTCTTTTTGGATTTCAACACACGGGCATCATTAATTATTGAAAAAAGGAATAATATCAATTATTAAAAGAATGAGTGATATTATAATCAAAATAAAGGGTAAATGATTTAAACAAATATATGCTTGCATCAGGGATGGCCGAATTTTTACGGAGCACGTATTTTATCACAGGTATGAGCTGAGGCACTATGGAACAGGTATGGATTAGGAAAAATATCTGCTCCGAGTATGAGAGGGGTATGCTATGATATGTGATACGTGTTCGATAAATTGACATCAACGAATACAGATATAGATGAGTAAGCGGTTCATGCTGTGATATGTGATGAGTATCTTGAAATAAACGGATTATAGTGTCAATGACGAAAAAGTATGAAGGAAGGGTAGGGTACCTATGGTGTGGAAGCACATTATCATTGCTTCAGCCGGGAAAGTAGTTGTTTTCTGTTAGATATCACAAAAAATAACTTCATTATTGTGGTAGATTTTTAAATTCTCAGAAATATATTTCTATAACATTTTCAATCAAGAATGTATGTATGTATGTGTTTCAACACATTTTCATTATTGAACACAAAATCACAAATCGCGCCACCTACCGGAAAAGGCTGAACAACGTTTGCCGGGCCAACTAGTGGTAAATAAAAATCGTATAATGGCTGTCATGTTTTTTTCTTGACTGGAGTATAAATATCAGAATCCGAAAAGTTTGACATGTATTGGTAACTTAAATGTAATACTTTTCATTTCATATGATTTTTGTTATTATATGGTATTGTTTACTCACAATTATACAAGGTGTCCCAAAATTATTTCCTCAATTTTATATTTTTACAAGTTTTTATTCAGCTTGCTCTGTGTGTGGGGTGTGATTTTTGATTAGGTCAAATATGAATTACTTCCAGTCATCCAATTGAGTTGAAATTTGGCAGTTGTTATAACATTTGTATATAAAAAAAGATGGCGGCTCCAAAATGGCGAACAAGTCATGTAATTTGTGGTCCGATAAGTTTTTTGGTGTCGCAGATCATGATTTTTCTGCCAAAAGTCAAGAATTCAATATGGCGGATATGGCAATCTGTTAATGGAAAAGATTTATTCACTAACCAAAACATCGTGACTCATTAACCTTTCAAAGAAATCAGAGTCCGCAACTCTTTGACATCAACAAAAAATCTTAAGATTGAATGATTAATGATGTACTGTTATTACAGAGAGATGTAAAGAGTCAATTGGAATATTCTGAAAATGGAAATGGCCAGAAAAATACACCTAGCTGTTTTTCAATGAGTAAGTTTTGATTTCAATCAATCCATTTTTGGTCAGTCTGAATGCTCCAAAGAATCATAATTTGATATTCTGAAATTCAGCATACAGACATTAAAAATTAGTATGAACTTTTAGTGAAATTTTGTTCACTATATTTTTTAATGTTCAGATTTGAGAGCTCTTGTGTGTAGTTCTTCACACTACAAGAGTAGGTCTTCAAAAAGTTGTTTCATTACCTCAGTTACAAAGTGTTAGCTATTTTAGTGGAAGAACATTTTGAAAAAACAATTATATTATTCAAGATCATGTTCCTAAGACACCCAATTTCAAAATTCAGATTGATCAAATGAATTTAAAATTGAAGTATTCAATGGCGTAGGTATTTTGTTTGATAATAATGTGGTGTATTTTATTCTCAGGTATTTTGAATGAGAGTGATGATGACATACGAAATCCAGACTTCAATGTTATAGAAAATAGCAGAGCAAAAAACTCTGAAGATGAAAAACAGGACATTCGACAGTTGGACAAGAGAAAATAATTCAGCATGATAATAGAGGTCGTATCAAAAACAGTTCCTAAATTTATATTGATGCAGGTAGAAAGTTTTAAGTAACTAATACCTCAGAAAATATTGAAAGAAGGCATTCACTTGAGAGTCGAACAATTGAGAATGATAGGGCAGAAAACAAATCCACATCTTATGAGAAGTCCAAAGGCAATAACAACAATAATGTTCTGAATTCTCAATTAATAACTGTAAATCATAGATATTTGGGGGTAGAAACATCTGATCATGATACAATATTCAATTGAGAATGTTTCCCTTTTCAACATGAATACCCCACAAGAGGTTATCTTGCCGATGGAAGATAGTGACTAAAGTTTATCTTTCAGTCGCAGATGATTCCACATCTGATTTTATGAACATCCTGTTTATATTTTCAACAAATCAATTTTTGCATATTCTGCAAAACAAAGCAAACAAAGTTGGCTCGACACTTTCTGAATAAACATAAAAATGAGAAAGAAGTTATGTTATTTTCAAACTTATCAGTGAAAAGAAAGGAAATACTGAGTATCATCAGCAAATTGAGAAAACGAGGAGAAGCTGTATATCATTGTAATGAAAATCACAACAAAGGAGATATTATAGTAGTTTAAAAAAAAGATATGCTGAACATTTTTTACCATGCAGTGAATGTTCGGCAATGTATTATATTTCATCATTGAGAGCACATTACAGAAAATGCACTACGACGAAGTACAAATTTCAAAGAAATGTTGTAGTTGGAAGTCGTGTAAAAACTTTTGGTAATTTGAAGGCAATCTTCATGATGAGAAATAAAATATTACCACCTATGAGGGTTGATTAGCTTGGTAGATTGGTCCGCAATGAAGATCTCATAATTATATTTGGGAACAGGCTAACCCACAAATATCGCTCTCCACATCTGTACAAAATGATTCGAAGTAGGTTACGGTGTGTTGTTAACTTCTATTGGCATTACCAACAGAGAAGTCTCCAAATAAAAAAAATTGAAGACGTATTTGATCCCTAGAATCATGACGAAGTTGTCACATCCATCAACAAAATGGCAGGACTGAATGAAGGCACTGGGCAGTATGAAGCACCCGCAACTGCATCAAATATTGGCACATATTTGGAAAAAATATGACTGTAACTCGTGAAATGATAAAGCAAAAAAAATGCAGGATGTACGCGAATTTCTTAAACTATTAGAAGACAGCCTTACATATGACATACGGGGTGTCCCAGTATACCTGTTTCATGATCTCCAATTCGTACAAGGCACCTTCAACTGAGGAAAACAAAAATTGAAAGTCACTTCCGGTTTGACCAGAAGTGGTTCTGACTTTTTTATTTCAAATAGCACCCTGTATAGTTTTTGCATTTTTTTAATTCTACTCGAAATTATCTTTCCAACGATGTATCACACTTTGTATTTTACATTTGATTTGATGGAGAAAACGTCAATTGAAATTTCAAATTGAAAGAATTGCAGGAGGCTACGATATTTTGTGTAAACTTGATTTCGACTTCAATAATAATTGATAATTTATGAACAATTATACCTTATTTTTATAACGAGTTGCATACAATATTTTTTCTACGTCCATGCAAAAACCAAAAAATGTTTCAGTTAGGTGGCACTAACTGTAAGGAAGACATTGTTTGTTTAAATCTATCTGGCTAAAGTAATACAAAAACATTTTGTGAAATCAGTTGATATTCGAAGGAACTAATTTTATTTTTAACAAATTGCATTTTTTTGTAATTTCATAGTCCATTATGTAATGAATATGATTGACAATTATGTGAAACATGCCACTATTTAAAACGTAATACAATCTCACAGAAAATGGGCTAAATTTGGCGTCGATTTGAAAGTTTATGTCTGTCATGATGACAGAACGCTATAGTAGAATGACAGATGAGTTCAATAAAGTCTGTATTGCACTCAGTGCAATAAAGAACCAGTTTTTCCACCAAATAATGTTTTGTATTTTGCATGAACGTAGAGAAGGAAATATTTCTCACTTATAATCGTCATCAATAAAAAAAACCTTCCTCAAGTTGAAATCAACTATGTATTTTACCGAAGGTCAAATGAAGAATGAATAGTAAAAGAAACAAAAAATTACAAAGAAAGGGGGCACAAGAATATAATAACTAAAGCATATGTTCGAAATGTTGACCAACTGCTTCTACACATCTTTCAGCTCGTTGGAGTAGTTCACGCGAAGTAACACTTCTCAACACCTCAGCATTAAGGGCTCTACATTCATTCCTAATTTTGTTTTTTAGATCTTCCAAATCGATAGGAGGAGTCTGGTACACACGATGGAGGAAATCCAGCGGTGTTGAATCTGGAGATCTTGCAGGCCATCTTATCGGTCCGTGTGTGTCGATCCATCTATCTCCAAATGTTTCATTTAAATGATTCCTTACCGCTATAGTATTGTGGGGGATGCACCATCCTGTTGAAAATTAATGTTTCTACGCATATGTAAAGGAAAATTTTCAAGAAAATGAGGAAGTTCATCCCGAAGGAATTCTAGGTACATTCGACCAGTTAACGTACCATCGTAAAATTTTGGTCCTAAAATGAATCCATCAAACATGCCGCACCATACATTGACTCCCCAGATAACTTAAAAATTAGTTTGTCTTAGCCAGTGTGGATATAATATCATCTCAATATCGAACTGATAATATCATCTTCACGTGCCGTAGCTAACCAAGCAAGAAACGCAAGTCTCCTCTCGTAATCTGTGGGTAGTAATCCTTGATGCGGATTAATTTCAAATGGTTTGAATTTGGCAATTTTGAGAATGCGCTGAATTGATGAACGAGAAATACCGCTCTCCTGTTCTATGTTTCTAATAGAGATATGGGGCTCAACAACCACTCTTCCTAAAACTACAACAGTATGCTCTTCGTCCGTAGCATTTTTTCTTTTAAAGACAGTACGCTTTCTATGAAATGATCCACTTATTGCCAAATTCGAAGCGTGTGAAATACATGACGCTTGGCATTCGTCTATCAGGGTATTTCTCTCTGTATGCACGTAGGGCAGCTCGACGATTATTTTCGCATTTTCCGTAAATCAGTATCATATCCAATTTCTCTTGATTAGTGAAGTTATCATCATTTTCATGGTTATTCATTCTTGAATGTTATTTTCTCTGACACGCACACAACTATTGAGAATTATTAACTGTCAAAGTTATAAACAAATGTATTCAAATGTTTCCATGGCACAAAGGAATTAATTCTTCCAGTTCTACTACAATTCTAATAATTTGAAATTTGACGTTCTCTTCATCATCTCGAATGCAAAATTGTTCATGAATTATCAATTATTATTGAAGTCAAAATCAAGATTACACAAATATCGTAGCCTACTGTAATTCTTACAATTTAAAATTTCAATTGACGTTTTCTCCATCAAATAAAATTTAAAATACAAAGTGTGATACATCGTTGGAAAGATAATTTTGAGTAGAAATAGAAAATTGCAAAAAATATACAGGGTGCTATTTGAAATAAGAAAGTCAGAGTCACTTCCGGTCAAACCGGAAGTGACTTTCAATTTTTGTTTTTCTCAGTTGAAGGTTCCTTGAACCAATTGGAGATCATGAAATTTTCAAATTTTTATCTTTCGAAATGGCTGAGATAATCCATTGGAACAGGTATACTGGGACACCCGGTATATTAAACTGTAACTGAAAACCAACTGGACATGAAGCGGAATAAAATCATCAATCTTCCAACTATTGATGATATCAGTCTATTGAGAGATCATTTGAATAAAAAGATAAACATAAATTTTGAAAAATCAAATGAAGAATATTCAATAGTATTTTGAAAAGAATTATCTGGTACTCTTCTGATTGCTTTGCAGTTTTTCAATCGAAGGCGCGCTGAGAAAGAATTAAAAGTCAAGATTTTTAGCAAATGAAGCGGTAAATGTGAATGATGAAATGGCTCGTGATTGACAGGGCGATCACATTGAGAATTATGTGAGATTTCTGATTGGAGGAAAGAGGAGACGGGTTGTACCTGTATTAGTAGATGAATATAAACTGGAGTGTTGAAAGCTTGTTTTGAAATATAGAGAAATGGCAGGAACTCCCTAACTAAAAGGGCAGACTGGGAAGTGGCTAAACGAACGGTAACTCATTCAAAAGTAGGGTGGGCAATAAACTCCTTCAAGCCTTACAAGTCTCCGAGCCCAGATGGAGTATTTCCCATACTACTTCAGAGCGGAGTTGAATATCCAGAACTGTGCAGACTGTACAGGCTGAGCCTAGCATTGGGATGGCTACCTCAAACCTGGAAAACTGTAAATGGTCTTTATTCCGAAACCTGGACGAGACTCCATATGACCAGGCAAAGGCATACAGACCAATAAGCCTATCGTCATTTCTTCTGAAAGGCTTAGAAAAACTGATAGATAGAGACATAAGGGAAACCGCTCTTGTAGAACGGCCTTTACATCAAAACCAACATGCCTATCTAACAGGAAAATCATGCGAGACAGCACTTCATCAGCTTGTTTCAAGGCTTGAAGAGTCTCTAGCAAACAAAGAAATTGCACTATGCACTTTTCTAGACATCGAAGGAGCCTTCGACAACACCTCCTTTGAAAGTATGGTCTCTGCGGCCACTCGAAGAGGCATTGACGAAACCATCTGCAGGTGGATACACTCAATGCTTCATAATAGACTGGTCCAAGCCAACATGTTCGAGGAAACAGAGCAGGTTGAAATTTCCAGAGGTACCCCACAGGGGGGCATACTCTCCCCCCTTCTGTGGGACATGGTTGTAGACTCAAGGGTATGCAGATGACTTGGTCATCCTCATCAGGGGAAAGAATACTCGAACAACCTCAGAGCTAATGCAAAATGCACTGAGGACAGTAGAGGAATGGTGTAACAGAGAGAGCCTAAGGGCAAATCCGAACAAAACAACACTAATTCCTTCACCCGGAGAAGAAACATGGGAGATCTCATACTCCCAGACTATTCGGTGAAACATTACAAGTAGTAGAGCAGGTGAAATATCTAGGGCTGATTCTTGACAAGAAACCAACCTGGGAAACCCCCATCTTCAACATGTAACCAACAAAAGCAAGATAACCTTCATGATGTGCAGGAGAGCTTTTGAAAACCTGGGCTTAAACCGAAAGCCATGCACTGGCTTTACACAGCGGTAATAAGACCAAGAATAACTTATGGCTCACTCTTATGGTGGCTTAAAACAAATCAAAGACAGGCAAAAAATCAACCTTGGGAAAATCCAGGCTTGCCTGTCTCTGCATCACGGGTGCAATGCACAGCACTCCAACAGCTGTATGTGAAATCATCCTAAACCTCGAACCCCTTGACTTACATGTCATTGGAGAGGCCAGGATGAGTGCATACAGACTGAAACAAACGAAAACTGGAGAATCCGGAACAACTGACATACCAGAATCACTCATGTAATCAACATCGAAGAACTCGAAATGATTTCCAGATTACATGCAACCCCTATATCATTCGAAAACCATTCGAAACACGAATTGATGAATCTGATGGGCCCTTTGAGATAGAATCACAATCAACTGCGGACATAGTCTGGTATATAGACGGTTTTAAAGACAGTTGAAGGAACGGGGGCAGGAATACATGGGGTAAGGCCAAGAAGGATTACATAATACCACTTGGTAAATGCTCCAAAGATATTCCAAGCTGAAACACATGCTATCATGGTATGCATTCAGAAGAATCTAGAAAGTGGTTATAGGAAAAACACATCTACATTCTATCTGACTGTCAAAGTGCTATCAAAGCACTCAACTCTACACAGATAAAGTCCATAATGGTCTGGGACTGCCTCCAGAACCTCATCGAGCTGTCAAAACACAACAAGGTCACCTTGATGTGGGTGCCAGGTCATAGAGGCATTGAAGGTAACGTCATAGCGGACCAGCTAGCCAGACAAGCATCTGAAACGCTATTCACAGGAACCAGAACCTGCACACGGGATTAGCAAAACCGGTGCAGGACCCTGATCGACGAGTGGATAAAAAGAAGACACCAACAATATTGGGATCAAACCTGTCGGGCAAATACACAGCAAAGTCATGGTAGGGCATCCAAACTGACCCTGACGGCTGACCTTCTGAACTCGAACAGAACGAAGGCTCGTATAATAATAGGTCTGTTGACTGACACTGCGGCCTAAGAAAACACCTAACACCATGGGAGTACGCAGGAAACCGTGGAGTGTAGGTGTGTGATGAGGAGGAGGAAACAGCCTCTATCATCTTCGACTGTGACGCCCTAAGTAGTAGGCGACACAGAACCTTTGGGGAGATCAGCCCGGAAACAGGCATGAATCCGAAGAACCTTATCAACAGGCTCCTTAACCTAATTGAAGGCACAAACCTGTTTGAATGAGGAACCACTGACAACAGAGTGATACAATAGACCCCAGCTGGTCGCAGTGTCAAGGGAAGCTAAGTGCCAACCCTGTCTCTGGCTCGTCAGCCTCAAACCAACCAACCAACCAACTCCCATTACGAATTCGATTGTATTTGGCATCCCAGGAAAAGACAATGTTCAACATTTAGATGCTGACAAATTGATAGTGAATTATGCCAGTACTTGTGGGGCAAGTACCCAGAAAGGTTGCGGGGGCAGCACCGTTAACATTTCCCCACAAAATATGGAACGATTAATTTGAAAGAAGTTGATTTGAAAGATGTTGCAGATCATATGGGATATCACGAAAAAATACATTTAAAACACCATAGATATTGTGAGGATGTCAAGAATCTTGGAAAAAGCTCAAGGTGTTGGAAATTTTTCCACATGTAGTCGATTAAAACAAAGCTGCAACATTGGGCTAGCTGAAAAACAGTGTGGTTTGTATATATTTTACTTTTATATGTCACATTTTTTCTCCTTTTCCTTGAACATCACACCACACATAGCTTTGCCCCATGCAAGATGAGAAGTTACTAAGGACTCCATTACATTTCAATTCCTTAGATAATGCTCATATTTTGTTGGTAGCTTTGATCTAACTAGCTTCCCAAATGAGAACATATTCTACCCCTCATACTAGAACATTTCAATTCCTGCACTTTTCAAAACGAGAAATAAAATCATTACTTTATTTGATAAATTGTTTCAGAATAGTTTTTTATCAGAATCAGCTGTATCAGAAATAACTGCTGATGGTTTGGAGGACACTGTGCTCAATAGTTCACATGGAATGTCTAACAGAAAGGGGCTGTCATGGAGTAACGAAGAAAGAACACTGGTTGAAACAAAAGCAAAATTCTATTTAGAAAATTTTGAATCGCCGACTCTCTCATATTGTTCCTCTTTGATAAAGGAAGAAGCATCGTTGAAAAATCAATTACCACACACTTTGAAGATATATATCATGAACAAAATTAAAAACAAAGCAATCTTCAATGTCGCCTTAACTGAAAAATATAAAAGAGTTGAGCAGTTCTACTAGAGGTCTTAGAAATTAGAATATTGCCAATTCAGAAAAAAGTGACCTTCCTGTGGTTTGATTGATTTTAATAGGTAATATTGAGATCAACCAAGTTATTTTAACGTGACAATGTGCAATACCCTTGACTGAAGCAACGCGACACTAAAAAGTGAACGACTGTTTTAGTTAGTCCGCTATTGAATTAGAAGATAACACCCCTCATCAAAAATGCCTCATGAATATGTTACGATGATAGCGATGACATAAAAATTAAAACAGACTGAACATAATTCCGATAGGACATTCATTTTTTATTAGTATTGAGCTCCACGCCGCGATAGATAATTCACGATTCTCCGACAGCCGGGATGGAATATTAACGCGTAAAGAATGCGGTTGAAATATATCACGGTGGAAATTAATGTCCGAAGTTATAATCCAACACCGCGCCTATTCAATACCGAGAAGGGGTCATAGTGGGGGGATTCTATATAAAAAAAGAGTCCAAAGTAATCAGGAGAAATTATATCAGATCAGAGTCAGAAAGACTTCAGAGTATGAAGCGCATTAGATAAGAGTAAAATCAAATTTCATCTAGTTAAGATGCATACCCATCCTCTGATATGAAAAGAGTGTAGACTTCGTGAATTATTCATAAAGTAGCCGGTTTATCAAAAATTTGCAAAAAAGAGTGGAAGTGTAACCAACAAAAATTTCTCAGTAATAACTCTACGAGACGAATCAAATTTTCAAAGAAGCTAATAATCATATTACGAACCAGTGAACGCGTAATAACAATCGGTAATCCAAAATATAAATCAAGTATCATTAAAACGTGGTGTGTTCTCCAGTCGAGGGTAAGAAAATAAAACTGTTTATCTGGCAAGGTTATAAATTCGACAGAAGTAGTAATATTGGCAATCGCCAAGGTAACTGAATAACAGTTCCACAAGGCATACCATATTTGTTTATTCAAGTATATGTTATATATTGAATTCATTCTGACGCTCTATACATTCTCTTCGTAACTTATACCATAGGTAAAAGTTGTTATTATTCTTCAGAAAATACATATATATTACTAAAATTCCTAAATGTATTATTGTTTCTGAACTATCTGAGATTGGTAACTGTACTGTCAAATTGAGTCGCTTCATAATATACTGAGTTTGATAGCTTCTCCAGCCGCTCTGGGAGGTTGTCGAGTTATTGGTCACAGGATTAGTAGTGCCCATTATAGCTGAGGCTTAGCTTTAACAACTAGCGAGCAGTTATAACATTGGTGTCAGATGCAATGGTTTAATTTAGACAGAAAAATAACGCTTATATGTCAATTTCCGCAAAGGATGTCAAACTCAAATTTACTCGATGCAAATAAGAATGAAAATATGGTGAACATTGTTTTTCTCGTAAAAATACTATCAGAATTTGTGTGGTTAAAATTGTGCATATATTGCAGTTTGCACGTATGTTGTCATATTGGAAATTAATCTAGAAAAATATTATTGCAAATATAGTTTTTTTTTCAATATTGTCTGTGGAATGCTAAAAGGCATGAAATTGTAGAAATATTTAGAAAATATAAAATCTTTGGTAACGAATAAGGTCCGAAAAGTATTAAAAAATTGGGGAAAAATAATAAGAAAACATTTGGTAAATAATATCAGTACAGATGGTTTGAGTGGTGGAAAATCAAAACATACATAGCGTTTATACAAAGCTGATCTCAGAGAGTATTCGGAAAAACGAGTTTTTTTTTCATTCAATGAGATTTTTATTAACATTATTAAACAATGGAAACTCCGACAACAGTGCCGTGGACTAGTAGGGTTATCTATGAACCAACAATCAGTATGGACAGTGTACCACAGATTCAAAGATTTCATTCGTGAAATTGAGTACTTGGCAGCTGTAGCACGACAGATAGTCAAACAAGTTCTATGGTTAGATTAAAGTTGACTGGAATCGCCAGATTATTCATAGAAGCAGACAATTAATCAAAAACTACAGTGAATTGGGAAGAATTGAAAAAAAATCATCGGAACAGTTTAGCAGATTGAAAATACCTGGAGAAGAACAAATTTTTTTTTGAATTTAATCAGAGAAATAATGAATCAGTTAGGAATTTTTTCATGAGATTGAGAATATGCGCAGCGAAAATACGGAAATTTACAGGAATCAATAGGGTTGATGATGTATTGAGGCAAAGATATGAGCAGTATACCCTTGTGCAATTTTCAATGGAACTGTTAGATCCTGTTGAGGGAAAAGTTTTATCTGCCAGTCCTTCCAGTTAAGAAGAAGCCATCGAATTAGCAGAAAAGGGGGAATTAATGGAGAAGCTAACAAATCCAGCGAATATGAATTTCAGAAATGTCAATGCGAATGTAATAGTGCAACAGAAAAGGGCATGGAGAAAAAAATTGTAATGAGAAAAATTGTTTATGTTTTTTTTGTAATGAACCAGGGCATATGTCTCATAGTTGTCCAAATAGAAATAGCTTTCGAAATGAGAGATTGAATGAATCAGGACTATGGTTTTCCAACTATGCTAATGGAAACAGATTTCGAGAGTATGGAAGAATAAATAAACAAGGACAAAGGTTTTCTAACAATACAAATGAAAATAGATTTCGAACTCGTGGAAGAATGAACGCACAAGGACGTAGGTTTCCAACCATAAAATATAAATCGATATCAGAATTTTGGGAGAGCGAATGACAGAAGACAAACAGGAAATAGTTATGCGAATGGAAATAGTTCAGGAAAGTATGGAAACATGTCCTGATATAACAGGAATTTAAATGGAAGAGCGGCTTTCAACACGCCTCAGGGGAAATATGTGCAAGAAATCGAGGAAATAGCCGAAATGACTATTTGAATAGAAAGAAGCAAACAAAGAATATACTAACCTACGATGGAGGTGGGCAACAGAAAAACGTTATTAATTCAGAAGTAGCAGAAATTTTGAGGAATATACTGATAGATACAGGAGTCCACGTGTCATTGGCTCATATTAGTATTGCTCGAGGTATGAAAATGAATTATGATTTGCAATATCACCTCATGGACGTTCAGGGGAAACTAATTCAATATATTGGATCAGTTTTATTACCAATAAAATTGAATGAAGGAAAAGTTATTGAACACGAATTTGTTATCATCGATACTGATCACCTTAGCACTGAAATAATATTGGGATTGGATTTTTTGCAAAAGTACCAAGTGAAAATTGACTGGAGCGAGAAAAGGTTGAAGGATATTTCAACCTTTTCTCCATTTCTTCAAACTTATTTTTCCAAATACTATGTTTGTTCTCCTTTTCCATTTGATATACGTGTTGAGTTTCCTTATACCATTCTATAGTTTCCCCTAATAGATACATTTGATTTTCGCTCCAGTCAATTTTCACTTGGTACTTTTGCAAAAAATCCAATCCCAATATTATTTGTCCGAAAATAGTGATTTTATGGAGACACTATGCTGCGAAGAAACCAATTCAACGGAAAAATATGGAAAATCGTCTTAAAAGAAAATAACAGAGATAAGCGATTAAACCAGAAAAATATAAATAGTGATTTGAACGGGACACTATTTACAGAATGAGGAAAAAATATGAAGGTAGAGAATTGCCAAATGTGGAAAATGGAAAAACCAAAACGCCCTGTACACTAGGAAAGACAGTCATGCGAGACAGTAGGAAAATTTGAACGACAGTCGTAGTGAAAGAGCCAGCTCATCCCAGGATGCCAGACAATGGGAAAAACCAATGATCTGAGAACAATAATCATGAACGAAATTAGGCAGCTCGGGAATGACAGTCAAAAAGTGGAAATTTATTCGTCTAGAGACGAACATTTCTTTCCAAAGGAAACAGAGAGATGGAACGGAAAAATGCCCATGCAGCTCCACAGCGAGAGTGCAGAAAATTATGTTCAGAAAACGGAAAGCACTATACAGGGTGTGAAGGAACTGTCAAGGGGGGAAAGTGCCAGGTAAATAAAAGATAAACGGATCGTGATGGAAGTTTCTGAAAATGTAAATATTCAAGAAGGTAGTAAACCATATACAGGAGAACTGGAATTGCAGAAGATAACGCATCATGGAATCTAGGGAAATGATCGATGTAGAATATAGAAAATCGTGGAAAGACAGTCTAGGCGGTAGAAATGAATCACCCAAGGGAGGTACTCTACCCACCAGGAAGTTGGAATCTGCCAAGAACCTCGGAATGATAGTCGCCAAAGAAAGTACTTTTCCTATAGCCGAAAATCAAAACGCGGAAATTTATTTGTCTAAGGACAGGAATTTGCCGCCCAGATTATCAAATATATGCATAGTTGGAGCAAAGAGTGAAATGAATTCAGAAAATATGAACCCGACGAATATAACAGAAAATGAATTGTTAACACCGAAAACACGTATCATGGTACAAGATTTGAAGTAGAGGACCGATCAGAAGAAGGAAGTAGCTGAAGATATAAAAGTAATTAGAATTGTACCCAGCCAGAAGAAAAAATCTAATTTCGAGAAGTTATCGCCTGAAAACTTGGAAATTCCAAAAATTGGACACACAGCACGACTAAAAGCTCATGAGAATATGGACTGCAGAAAATCAAAAAAATAGATTAGGGGAAATACAGTGGATAAATGAAAACAATAGAAGATAGTAATCAAATTGAATCATCAGAAGATGAAGGGGAAAGTATTCCAGAGATAGGTCTGTTACAGTAAATTATATCGTCGAAGAAGTAGCTTTCAAAAATCATTTCGGTATCATAAATCAATTTAAAAATGTTTGCCCACCTTGTAGGTAGGAGAAATCGATATTTTATTTACAACCTCAGAAGGAGGCGCCGCCGAGAAAAATGATCATGAATTGTTTCTCGGTAGAACCGATACCGAAGTTTTCGAACGAAATTTGACAAAGAGATACGCGGACTCGATCATTTTTCTGTTGAACGTCGTCAAAGCTATGTGTCCCCGTAAATGTTGGATAAATGTATAGAAATGGCCATTCAATTGTTGAAGGTAGGAATTTTCGTTTTGCCTTAATCTTGAGCAGCCCCATTTTGGGAGTTGAACTTTGTAAATTCATTTAAGGAATGATAATGATGTAGCTAAACTTTAATTTTAGATTTGCCGGCCATTTTTCTCAACCCTATCACAAATTTCACATTGAGAAGAGTTACGTAGGTCACGTATCCAGTAAATACTCGATTGTTAGAAACTTCCTACGGGATAGGATACCACACACGGCGGAATATTATTTGGGGAACGAATAAAAACTGTCATCACCCAGAAACGGGCCTCAGAACAACGGATCGTTGCACACCATACTAGTCAACAGAAAGGGAAGGGCGGCAAAAGCCCATAAGGTTAGATCTTTCCATTTAATATCATCAAAGTACCAGTCCTACCAGTCAGTAATTTTGCGACAAGATATCCAGACGTTCCAGTGTTATCATTTTTCCAATCATTAATTTCAACATAGTTTAGCTGACCTTCAGCTAAAACTGTATTTCACTACAAACAAAGGTGTAAACCAAATATAGCTATATATGGGTACCAAAAGTAAATTGTAAATGAACTTTGAATTTGCAACTCAAATCATTCCAATTCATCTATTTTGTATGAGAAATCATATTAGTAAATCTCTGAATCCATCATATAGTTTAATTTATAACATGTTGAATTTTCTTTCGGTTCTTAGTTCTGCCTTAAACTAAGTGGCGCCCAAATAGAAACAAAAACTCATTTATTCAAATCTAGTAACATCATGCCTATTAGAACCACGCCCGCTCCCGAGCTATAACGAGAAGCCGCCGCAATTGTACCCTGCGACGAAAAGAAACAGGGTTACAGGTCATAATTATCGAACTAGAACATGTGGTACAGTAAAAGAGTTTCCATGGATATATTCCAAATCAAAGAGTCAAAATAAGTAATTTTCAAAAGCAAAAATGATGCACTCATGAAGTAATAATATTGTCAATATTTATAAATCAAGTTGAGATAAAATAGTATGGTAAGCCAGTATAGATAAATAATTGGAAATCTTGAAATCTTGTCAAGTATACACAAGTAGGTATCGAAAGCGTGGAGTCAAAGAATTGAATCGCCCTGTTAGTAAAACGCGATAAATACATTAATAAAATTCCTACCTGAAACCCAAAGTACCGCGAAACTAATTCAGTTGTCATGAAAGGATAACCCACCGCTCATAACGAAAATATAGTCAAGAAGTTGAATAAAGATAAAAATAAACAATTAATAACCCACGAAGGAGGAAACCAATGAGTGAAATGGGACAAAAATGTGACACACCTACAATAACGTTCGTACGATGCGAATGCAGAATTCAAATAATATAATTTTGTTTTAACCTGATGATGACAAATACCATGTCGAAACGTAGTTGAGAGAAATTATATGAATTGACTGAATCAGACCTTTATTCCGAGAAATTAAAGAAAATATATATATATTTATATGTATATATATATATATATATATATATATATATATATATATATATATATATATATATTATGTTATGTGTATTGAAATTGTATGATGTATATGTGTATTGGAATAAGGAACCATTCAATTATTATTTCATAATAGAGTCAACTATTGATTCGACAAAAGTAGTCATATTAGCAATCGCCAAGGTAACTGAATAACAGTTATTCTACTAGGATACCATATTTGTTTCACATTCAAGTATATCTTGTTCATGATCTCCTATCACTGTTACTAAAGTCAAATGTAACCCGAAGGCTCTTACTCTTTGGACATCAAATAAGTGGGCAGCAGCCATTCACGAATTTAGAATTTTGACTGGATAAGGACAAGAGACCGGTCTCTAGCACTTTCCATGATGATGGTTCTCAAAGATGGCCGATAAGAGAAGTTTGAATCTGAATTTGGAAAAATGTTAATTTCTATAGAGGGTGCAGCTTTCACTACCCAGTATGGATTGGCAAGTAGCCCATCACTCTATAGAGTACCTGGGACGTTCAAAGCGTGAGGAGTCGTCTATGTTATAATCAGTGGCTTCCCTCACGAGGGGGTTATTGCGCAATCCAAAACTTTCCGGTTGCGGTCTCTGATAATACTCCTGATGGAAGGCAGGTTCAAGTCTTCGAGAATCCGATCGTTCCGCACATACCACGGAGCGTTCGTTATCATACGCAGGACTTTCATTTGCGCCCGTTCCAGGACGCGAATGCTAGTCTTGCAGGTTTGGCCCCAGGCGGCTGAGGCGTACAAAATGACAGGTCTGAACATCATTTTATAAATCAGAACTTTGTTTTCAGGGAGAGTTTACTCTTCCTGTTGATGAGTGGATATAATGTGCAGATCTTCTTTGCAATTTTGTCCTTAATCATTTGACGTGTGGTCTCCAGGCGAGCCAGCGATCCACCGTTCAGAACCTGAAGCTCGGTGGAATGAAGCACGCCTAAAGCCGAACTGTTCATTCGGTAGGACATTTCTGTCCCCCACTTCCTCGTCAAGCCATTCTAGAACGACTTTTTCAGCCAACTCAGCTGAACTGCAAAGCGAGAGGAATCCTCCAAGCATTTTTAATGGTGAGTTCGTAACGCGCTACGGCCTCATCCAACTCAACTGGAGAATCCATTCTCTCAGGAGCGCGGTAAGCTGTCTCCAGGAGTGAACTGAATCTCTCCCAATCCACTTTTGTACACAGACGATCTGTTTGGGGCGGTGGATCGCCCCCTAGTGATAAAATCACCGGTTGTGATCAGAGCCTAACTTGGAAAGAACGTGGATGTCCCAGTTCCAGGTGATGTTCCTGGCCAGGGAAATGTCAAGTACGTCAGGTCTGAGGTGACCAAAATACGTCGGCTCACTTGGAGCCAACACCTGGTATTCATACCTGTCACAATGTTGCCACAGTCGCCTACCATCCATGTTGGTAACACGACTCCATTGTGTGTGCTTAGCGTTCAGATACCCCATTACCAAAACAGGTCTGTTTCCATGAAGAGTGTATCAAGCGCCTCAGGAATTATTCGATTGTTCGGAGGATTGTAAGCACTGATCATACGCATAGGACCACTCCTCGTGGTGAAAACAATGCCTACTCTTTCTATACCATGGGTATCATCATCGGAAATGCCAAGCTGAACATGCGGATGGCAGCGTTTCACCAAAATGGCAACGTCACCACCCGGACGTCCAAGTCGATCATTTCTAAGCATTTTGTAGTTAGGAAATCTAACAGTTTCTCCTTTAAGACGAGTCTCTTGCAGAAAAGCAACATCAATGTTGTTATCTACAAGAAACTCTTGAAACTCAAGTCTATTCTGAGGAAGTCCGTTACAATTCCAACTTACTGCTTCGATGAAATTTGGAAGCTGCCTTTCACCCATCAATTGGGATTAAAACCGTGTGAAAATACTGCAGCAGCTTCAGCGAACTGTGCAAACAGCGCCCTCATTTGATCTAAATTAAAAAGAATGTCTCTGGGGCTGTTAATTTGAGCTGGCTGGGCAGGGGGGTTGTCACGGCCGCCGCTGCATATGACACCCCCGCCTGTGTCCTTCCCGAGTTTGCGGGGAAATATCTGGGATTGTGATGCTCGGTGCCCGTGGGGTTCACCCTACGCCTTATTCGAGGACATCTGGGACATCCTCGATAATTCGCAGTGTGCTTCCCACTGCAGTTCGCACATGTTGCCTTTTCATTTCTAGGTTTTTGACAATCCTTAGTGATATGATTTTCCCCACATTTGACGCAGGCGGGGACGGCACTGCAGTTCAGCTGACAGTTGCCGAACTTCTGACATCTGTGACACTGACCCACAGAAGCCCTGGGCCTCTGCGGCTCAGCTGTCACACGGACATTGAGGATGTCTTTGATATTAAAAATGTATCTTTGCTCTTTATCAATAATAACGAGAATTGGGGGCAGAGCCTTTTTCTCCTCATTTAATTCATGGAGTCGAGCCACTGACTCCGGGGCGAACCCCCTCTCAGTCAGCTCGGCTTTAACATCATCACATGTTAGAAACTCTGGGACGCCCCTGAATACGACCCTGAGCTTTTTATCTTCAGGAAGACTATATGTATGATATGGGATTTTTTGATCTCTGAAAATACTAATCATCAAAAAAATTTGATGCCGTCATAGACATTCTTTGCCAGCTTATCGAATTAAATGTTATTTGATTTGAGTAACGAATTCACTGTGGCCCACTTATTTTTATCCCTAACAGTGATAGGGGGCACATTTTGTTTTTGTACGTGCGTGGAGTCATTTCCGTTGGTGGTTGGTCCGTCATGTTGGTTGATTCCATGTTGACGTCATCTGTCGGTGTAATTTTGTCATAATTTTCATCCAGAAAGGTTATGGAGGGGTTACTTTGGCCCCCTGTACAATTTTGAATTTTGTTGTTTTCGTTTCTGTACCCGCAATCGAAATACGCGCAGGAGCTGAGTCCGCCCCTGGATTCGAGAAATTATCGAGCTGGGTGACGTTCATGTCATCCTCCGTCATATTTGACAGTTGATCAAATCTATTAGAAATAGCAATAGTTTTATCATTTTTACAAGCTGATGTACTAGGTATTGCTGATCTACAGCTTCTTCGCATTACTTGAGAAGTAGATTGAGGTTTTACAATACCTCTGGGAACTGGCAGTGGTGATAAGGGTTTGGTTTCTGTCTTTTCATGGCAGGCACATTGTCACATGTTCCGACGTCGTTTTTGGCTTTCATCAGCGAACTAATAATTGGTATTCTCACTAGATCTTTGCCAATTGAGGCCAGCAAAGTCCCCAGTACTTCTAGTAGATCGGCCCTCGAGAGAAAGCCGATCCCCAGAAGCACCGATTCTTTCGATGCCAGATCGCAATTACCAGTGGGTCTAACGGTGATCCCAGGGGTTGGAGAAAGGTCTTCAGCCGTGGATTCTGGGGCTGCCTCCAATGTGATGGACAGATGGGTTGTTTTTCTTACACCTTTTAGGTACAAGACCTTTGAGAGTTTGAAGAATTACCTTTAGTACGCTTTTTTACTCCAAGCGATTTGACGCAGTGTCGTCCGTATACTCAGCAGGAACGGACTCAAGTATATCTTATATATTGAATTCATTCTGACGTTCTATACATTTTCTCCATAACTTATAACATGAGTATAAGTTGTTGTCATTATTCTTTAGAAAATACATAAATGTTATTGAAATTTCTAAGTATATTATTGTTTCTGAACTCTCTGAGATTGGTAACTGTACTGTCAAATTAAGTCCCACGCTCCCTTATATACTGAGTGTGATAGCTTCTCAAGCCGCTCTGGGAGGTTGTGCAGTATTGGTCAATAGACTAATAACGCCCAGTATAGTTAAGGCCTAGCTTCAACAACTAACGAGCAGTCATAACAATATTTTGGAGGGTCATGTTTATTATTCAAAATAGAAAAACTTCATATTGCCATTGGTGGTTTTTATTTCACTGACTAATCCAATCCCTACTTATACACCGTAGTTTTAACTTCTTTTAGTCATTTAGATACAACGTGTTGTTTGAAAAAGTCAGTATATTTGGGATCAAATGGGTTTATATTTGGTCAAGCAAAGATCAACAGTATACTGGGTAAACCACTGATAATTTTTGAAATACTCAGATTCCCAATTTATTGCAATGAATATAAAGACGTATCTTATTTTGGGGATTGAAATACAGATGTTGGATATTGGTGTATATATCAGCTCCTGAGTTACATGATATACTCTCAGACTTTTCATTGAAACACTATTTTTATCTGAATGGTTATATCTTGTTTTCATCTTCACTGGGTACTACAAAATGTAAAATATTCAAAGACAAATTTTGATTGCCCTGAGTTGTATAGAGTGTGTCTTATGTGTGAGCCAATATTCATTTATATATTATACAGGTGTGAAAAGGTGTTGGTCAGATGAAGAAAAAGAGGAGGTGAATGAAATATGTCAGAGTGAGTTGAAGGAGAAGAAATTGCTTAGCTTGGCTACTTCTCGAATAGTGCTAATGGAAAACAGTATTTTTCCAGAAAGAACTCCGGAAATGTTAAAAACGTTCATAAATAATACTTTAAAAAAACTGAGTGCAATATTTTAGCAAATGAAACTGAAGGAAAACTATACAGTAGGGAGTTTTTCTTTAATTTTTTTTTATTTGTTGCTCCCAACATTTCATGCTATCATATCGTACTAAAGCGCGATTCACTCAGGATTACATGCTCTACAAAAGTGCCTGATGCGACGTAGCTGTAGTCTGCACCTGTAACATTGTACAGGTCACTAAATCTGATTTTCGTGGAAAAATCTTATTTATTTGACGTTATTCCATAAATGACTGGATTTATGAAAAAATTTAGGAAATTTAATATTCTACAAAAAAAGTCCAATGAAATGAATCGCTAAGATTGATATATTTCGAGATGTAAAGCGTTAACTCTGTCGAAATATGAAATTGTTGATAATTGTTCGATAATTTCAAATTACGACAAAGTTAACGCTCGAGAAATATCAATCTTATTGAATCGGTTCATGGGACTTCTTTTGTAGGAAATTACATTTCCTACAAGTTCGTTATTCACATTTTTTTCATAAATCCAGTCATTCATGAAATAACGTCAAAAAAAATTGAATTTCCTACGAAAATCAGATTTAGTGACATGTACAATCTTACAGGTGCAGATTGCACTTCTGTAGAGCATGTAATCCTGAGTGAATCGCGCTTTGGTACGATATGATAGCATGAAATTCCGCTGAGTTGAGATGAGAAATCTTTCCACGCTCTGAGAAAGTACTTAATATTAAGGGCTCAAATTTTCAGGGAATTTTATTTTGGACATTTCCAACAAAATTATCGGTTGGGAGCGAAAAAAAAGTTGTCGTTTAAAAAATACACCCAACTATACAGTTTCAAGTTTAATCTCAAAAACTTTAGTTGAAAGATTCCTGTGATATCATGAATGAAGTAACATTATATGTTTGAGAAGCGTAAGTCACCTGCGAAATAACATTTTTTCAATTTCAAGAAATTGTAGTTTCTACTAGTTACTTGAAATTGGAAAATTGCATGCATAAAAAATAATTATTTCAAGGAATAGTTGTTCCCTTTGGAGCGAAGCAATTTGTTTTCATTGATTCTGAATAGTTTTCCGAAAATTTCAGATTAGTATTTTTTTAAATATTCTGTTCTATTTTGTGCTGTTCACGTGCAATATTTAATGAACTTGTTTATTTTTCGTTGTTTGTCAGTTTATCTGAGTAATAATAAAGATACTCGATCCTTGATAAACGAAATAATAATTTTTAACCACTACTTGTTTCAATAGGAAAAACTGAGATATTCCATCATATAAAGTAATATTACTTAGTTCGAGGAAAAATTGAATGCAATTACTAGGATGACTATTAAATTGGTTTACCGTCGTGGCGTTATGCACCAGGATGTCTCTTCAATATTTTCCGCTTTATAATAAGCATTGATGAAAATGAAACTAACTACAATAGAAATGTTCTATTTTGATCAACTTTGATGATTATTCTTATCAGAATTATGTTCTCACATGTTGAGAGGTAGATGGGCTACACACCTTTTTGCAAGGGATGAGCGTATAAGTTCTGTAATAATGATATCAACAAAATAATATACTAAACATTATGGGAGGAAAATGCATTATTTTTCTGAAGGTTTGGATATAGAAATAGTTTATACACCAAGTTTTCCATGACTGTCAAAATTTAAAAGAGAGTAGATTGGTACATCATTTTATCTGTGCTGTGTTTTTCGTCGAGGGTCGAATATGTCATCTGTCGGTTGACGGTTGATTGTAACATAAGTGATTGTGGCAATTTATTATATTTACTCCAAAATGAGTTTCAATAAATAATTCTAATTATATCCGTTTATAATTTGATAAATTATATTTTATTTGAAGCTTTGTGATCCGAAAGAAAAAAACTGATGAAATTACTGAAAGAAATGTTGGATCAATCTCGTTATCACCATCCTCTTCAAAAAGTGAAGTTGTTTGTTTAATACATTTGTTTTCAGTAATAAATGCTGTGTTATTAGTTCGTTCCTTATACTCAGTTCAAACTAGGCGGGAAACATGTGAACTGATAAGCTGATATTCACAGAAATTCAATCGACTCCCATAGCCGGAAAATACAGTAGACGTCTTTTGATCAGGCGAAAAGGTTGGATACGCACAACACCGATTTCATATGGTTAACGCCCACTCCGCTGTAGACAGCGGCTTGTATGTTAGTTTGATTTATGCTCTGGTGCGGTGAACTGATAATGGCAAATAAATCCAAATAACATACACGCCTATGGTCATAACAACGAACCAATGGGAGATGCAACGCAAAGCTTGAGCCAGATGGCGCTATCACATTACGTCCCGTTCGCGTCAAATTGACGTGTCAATCGACAAATGTCAATTCTGTGTATGTTCATTACGGAGACGAGGGTTGAGGTGTTTACAATTTACATGATTCAATTTCGTTTTGATAATGAGCAAATGAAATTGGTCATTTGAGAATAGATGAATTGAAGAATATTCTCAGGAGTAGAGGGGCCAATGTGACAGGAAAAAAAGGAATTGATTGGAAGGTAAGCCATCTACTTGAAGCCATCTCGCATTAAAGATATTTCCCACTGATTGCGCCTTGCTTTTGGAAAGAAATGAGTTCCTTGAGCGGTACACCGATAAATACAGAACTGAACTTCCTTATTTTAAGATATGGAAAAAAGTTCATTTATTTGTTATTTGATAGAAAACAAAACGCACTTTCGTTTGCAAAAGTGTAGGATTAATATTGATTGTTGTAGAGAATATACTAAACAAGGGTAAACGTATCCGTTGTCAGTATTGTAGAGAGAGAGATATATGTAATATGTATCTCTTTCACTGTAACTCGGTGCTACACTCCGCATACAAATGGAAGAACTCGACCATTCAGAGTACTTTCAGACTGGTATGCGGAATGGGAAGTCCTGAAATGCCAAGTCAAATATCTGAGCCAATCATAACACACTATTTGATATCATTTCTGTTATGATTGGTCAGAAAATTCGACTCTGATGATCCTGTTTTCCGCGCGATGTGAGATTACCCTCTTTCAGGACGTGCTATTGTGGCACTAAAGTTTGGCAGTTTCCTTTCCCATAGAATCAACCGGGTCTAATGACAGCTTGCGCCGACTCTCGCCAGGATAAATGAATATTACTATATATAGAGCGTATAGCCTGTTGGCGATTGGCGACACAAAGATTCATACGTGCCCCTCTAGCGGTGACGGTTACGTTTGACAGATTCGGCTACTGTTTTCTGATTGGCTGGTGAATACAAAGTTCCTGCTTAGCAACCAATCAGAACCAAACAGTACTCGATGAACATGATATGCCATTTAAACTCATCTTATCATTGTTGTCGTTCTTATCTTAGGCAGCTTCAAAATTAGTCTGAAAAGGCGCGCGGCAAATCTTTGCGTCCTCAATAGAATCTGCTTGTATTTTTTTCGAACAATGAGAATCATCGTGTCATCTTCATCTTCCATCTCCCAATTTTTTTCCAACGTTTCGTCTCATGTCTTACTTTATGTTTTCTATTATTTATTTTTATGTTACTTTTTCATGTGAACTGAATTATTTGTAATTTCAGTTTATAATTTTGATTTGCATTAATCTCACTTATCTATAGCCTTCTATTTTATGGTTTTATGAATAATTCCAAAGTGTTTCTGATCAGTCTATTCATAATCAATAATACAATTCTTTCAGAATAACTGCTAGGGATCCCTCATGAGACTAGTTGGGATAGACTGAGTTATCATTTTGATTAGTTTGTTTTATAAACTCAAAAATCCTCAACAATAGGGAATACGTATGTGCCCGTTTTCTAGGATGTTTTGATTTGCACATGAAGATTACCACCTAGAAAGCTCAGCAACAAACTTAATTTTCTTTTATATAATTTATATATTGAAAAAATAATTTATATAAATTGAAAAAATTATTTATTTAAATTGAAAAAATAATTTATATAAATTGAAAAAATGTATATAATTCGAAATTGAAAACACCAATTTTTTCATCAAATCAAAAAACTCAGTGCTAGCGCCTCTGATGGACGTATGTATCGTTACTTCACACAGTTCGAACTTTTACCGCTAGTTGCTCGAACGATCCACTGTAATTTTGTCTGTCTTCGTTTATATGTTGTATCCATATTTTCATTATCATGGTATTTTCAGTTGTTACTGAAACATCACATTAAATGATAGTTGAATTCATGTTTGGGTTGTAAGAAATAGTACTGTCTATCAATATTCTAGAAACAACCTCAACTGGTGCTAGTATTTGGGGAAAGTTATTCAAGTGAAGATCAAATCGAGTTTGAATTGAGGGGTACCATTAAATTCGAAAATTTTGAGAAAAAAAAATGGGATGTGAGAAATACTTTTCACATGTAATTTCTGAGGACCAAACCGAGGCAGAGAAACATTTAAATAAAATCATACGTGTTCCCCATTACTAAGTACTTAGAGTAATTCCTCATTTATTGCTATTGCTTTGCTATAATACTGTTTGTAACATTTTATTTTAATACATGCACTAAATATTATTACTATTATTATTATTGGTACTCTCTCTCCAACTATGCGAAGTCCAGGAATTTCAAATTAATTTTCAAGTCAATCGCAGAAGAATAGATACAAATTCACTCGATTCAATACATTTTCTCCTTCAAATCTGGTACAATATGTCATTTAGAAAACGGCAGCACTGCTTCTACTCATGGCTTCGTGAATAGACCATATAAGTGATGTTAAAATCACTCTCTTCAATATTAAATTTTTTTCAACATGGAAGTCTTATGGAGGTTCAACGGCAAAACCTACATTTTGATGACGTCTGATATGTGCCAGAATAGCCAACATTAAAGAACTCATTTTCAAATTTCGAAGAGAAGAATGGATCTATATTTCTGCGGAATGCGCCGAGCAAATAAGAAATGAATGAAAAATCCATGAAATGAATCAAATTTTGTTGAATGTATTGTTGAGGCCTCAAAAACAATATGGAAGAAGAACAGAAAAATTCTTCCACATGGTATCAGTAATTATCTTTTAGAAAAGTAAAAAGTTATGGAATCAAATTTACACGTATACTTATTGTTCGTACAGCTTCACACTGCATGTGTACAGACCTCATAAAAAAAGTAGATATAACATGACCGCTCTTCCAATGATTACAAAATGGCCCATTTACCATTGCTGACATAAGACTCCACTTCAAGTTGGCACCCCTGATTTCCAGTTGTCTTTACCTTTCCAATAAAATAGGGAATGAAACGATATAAGAAATATATTCACGATTTGACATGAAACGGTGTCAAAACGATGTCATTGATATGCGAGTTCATTATTTAGAAGCACTAAACTGCCAGACATTCACAATGTATCGTATTCAGGTTCACATATTCACGAATAGCAAAAAACAAGATGAAGATTGAATGATGAATATAAATGAAAATGAATGATGGGCCAAAATTGAAGAGAGGCCAACTCTGATCTGAGAGTCTAACCTAACCTAACCTAACCTAACTTTTCGCATTTACTAAATTTCATCTATCAAAGGTGGAAAGTTAGTATTTTTTCGATAAAACCGGCATATTGTGTGCAAAGTTGTACCGAAAATGAGTGATTTGGTGTTTGTAGTTAAAGCTGGTAGAAAGAAGGAGGCATTGTGAGTGAAATTTGTGCGCAAAAACGGCGAAGAAGGCGAAAGTCAATATATTTCGGAAACGGTATGAGACCGCCGCATTTTTCTTTCGGATTCGTGTTCAGGAGGTAAAAACACTTGAGAAAAGTCAAACAGCTATTTTCAGGAAGCATGAGCACGACCCCTTAACATGTACCTAACCTACCTCACTAATCGTTGCAGAAACTGGATCAGGATTTTCTTCAGTTGGACCTTTACCACCAATAAAATGTTTAGAGCAAACAGATTAATATTTATTTATTTTTTCTTTTGTTAAATCCACTCTCCTCGAGGCATGGATCCATTCATTTCATCTAACTTCATCAATGTGAGGTTTTACGAATGGTATAAAAAACACGTTTTTCTCTGGATATCGATTATCTGAAGTACGGTTCGTAAAACTACAATGTTTTGTTGGCATTGAGGTTATTAAAAAAATGATTTTTCATTTACTTAATTATTTCAAATAATTCAACTGTATCACTTAAATAACACTCTCTTAAATGGAGAAGGTTGGATTTTTGTCCATACCAAGTGCTGCCTCTCGTGACACATTTTCAACATTATTTTCAGGAAAAAGGCTCATTGCAATCCCTTAGGTGTCTGTGATTACAGCCAGGCACAAAACAATGCGGTATTTCAAGTTTTTTCGCAATCATCAGTACACACTGCATCATTGAGTATGTCCAAGACCTGAGATCTCATGTATTATTATGAAATTTAATTTCCTGCCAAACTTTGCCTCGAATGAAGCTGAGACAAACTTCCATCGAATTTGCCCACCAATTTTATATTCATCAACTATTTTGAAAAATATGCACTTTCATTGTAAAATTTTGATCGAAGCTTATTAAGAAAGATTCATTGGATCTATTTCAACAGAAATAAATCTTACGAAATTTGCCAAAGCTCCTTAAAACAGGCGAGATATTCACTTATTGTTTAGACCCATAAGAAATGCATGGGGAATTCAGTGGTCGGATCCAGGGATGGATCGTAATTCAAAATTCCCGTCCAACCTAACTATAGTCCTGTTCGTTTGAAATGCTCAGCCTGCTCAAAAAATCATGGAGATCACGTAATGGGAAAACGCATGATTTTATTTTAATTTTATTTGCCTCAGTTCGGTCCTTAGATATTATATTATGTGAATATAATTTCTCAAATCCCATTTTCTTCAAAATTTTCAAATTTAAAGGTGCTTCTTAATTCAAACTCGATTTGATCTCCACTTGAGTAACTTCCCAATTGTGGTTGTTTTAGAAATATCCATAGACGATACCATTCCTTACAACCCAAATATGAATTCAACTCACTTTTAATGTGATGTTTCAGTAGCAATAATGGAAATACTAGTACAACATATAAACGAAGACAGATGGAATTAAAGTTGACAGTTCGAAGCAACTAGCGAGAGTTCGAACTATGAGAAGTAACGATGCATACGTCCATCAGAGTACGTTTTTGGATGTGATGAGAAAACTGGCGTTTTCAATTTCAAATTATTAAAAACATAAACTTTCTTTAATTTTTGAATTTGTTGCTGAGGTTTCTAGGTGGTAATCTTTATGTGCAAATCAAAATATTCTAGAAAATGGGCACATGCGTGTTCCTCATTGTGACGTTGTAACGAAGTTACTAGTGTTCTATTTATTTACAATAGTTTTTCATTCATGTCAAAAGTCTCCCAAGCTCCGTGTGTAAATGAAGGAATAAAAGACCTATCTCCGTTAGTAATAATCGGAAAAATATCGTTCTTGTACGACAAAAATTCGCGAAGCATGAATTACACAACACGTAATGAACAGCCCTCCCAAACCGATTACGTGAAACACATCGGAACGCATAGCGAAACAAATCAATCGTACGTCATACCCCCTTGGAGCTATCGCTTGAATCGAACGCAAAACTCGAGAAACAAAGTCTCTGCGGACATATTCATTCACGTACGAGCCAACAGTCCGATCGCCACGCAGAGAAATAGCCCAGCCGTCGCCACCGAGAACATGACACCGTGCCCGACCAGCCGTTGACGTCACGAAGGGGGGGAGGCCCATATGGTGGACATTGGATCAGAGGCGCTAGAAAGCGGACAGTCGTTCCGGAGCACCGAAACCAGCCAGCACGATAGGGAGACGAGCAGAGCAAGGCCCCGAGAGACCACGAGAACACACGAAGTTGGACTTAATAATTATTTGCAGGAAGGTATAAGGTATTGATAAATGTTGATGTCGCTCGCGATCGGTCCGCGCATTGATTTAACCTAACTAGTAAATGGGGGAAAGTTCGCCGAAGTGTATTTCAGAACACAAGCATGTGAGGAGTACCGTTCCAGAAGCGAGAGTAACCACCATACGAGCAATAGCAGGTAGTAGCCGTGTTCGTGAGTTCCAGAATCGGTGAGAATAACAATTCTATGAGTGAGCAGTAATGACAGGTTTCGTAGGCGGGTACCTTTGCCTAGATATGTCCGAGTGAGGAAAACCCGCGGTAGGAGGTTGAAGTTAGCCGAGGACGGAAAAAGCTGTCAGTTGGGTTGCAAGGCACTATTAGGACCTCGCCACACTGACAGTCATGTAGGTTTGAAACTGGAAGCCGCGATAGGAGTTTGTAGTTACCCGAGGAAGAAAAAGCTGTCAGTTGGGTTGCAAGGCACTATTAGGGCCTCGCCACACTAACAGTCGCGCAGGTTAGCAACTGGAAAGCCGCGATAAGAGTTTGTCAGTTAGCCGAGGGAGGAACAGCTGTCAGTTGGGTTGCCAGGCACTATGAGGGCCTCGCCACACTAACAGTCGCGCAGGTTAGCAACTAGAAATCCGCGATAAGAGTTTGTTTGTCAGCCGAGGAAGGAAAAGCTGTTAGTTGGGTTGCCAGGCACTATTAGGGCCTCGCCACACTAACAGTCGCGCAGGTTAGGGACCGGAGAGACGCGACAGGAGTCTGTAGTTAGCCGGAAAAGGAGAACGCTGTCAGTTGGGTTGCAAGGCCTTGCTACATTAACAGCCGCGTAGAATAGGCATCAGGGAGACCATCGATAGGGAATTAACCGTATTCAGGGAATGCCAGAAAACACTAAGGGCCCTTAGATACGCACGACGCCAAACTGCTCACTCCTCTCATATGTATGGCCGTTCGTAAACTTACCAATGGAGACTCGCTTTGCTTTAATGTTGATATGCCGTGTTTACACCCCGTCCTTTTGAACTTTTATACTACAGTTTGAATCTTCCCGCAAGAGCTTTGAGTAATTTGCTATAACCGCATTAGTACGTTTGACACCCTTTTCCACTTCTACAGTATATCTTGCCTTGCTATAATAGTCCTGAAGGCTGCCGACAGCCGCACTGTACATAGTAGATAGACAATAAATTGTTATGGTTGACTTGGAACTAACCTTTTTATTTTTTTTTGATCCAGAGTTTTGAGTTTAACAGCAGATTGTGCAGTCATTACCCAGGTACGAAACCCAGCTAAGGGCAATCAAAGCCTGCCCTTCTGGCCCCGTTTTGTCAATACTTTACTGACCCCTGGAGAGTTTATTTTTCTTCACCGAGACTGCCCGGAGCAAAAGTGGCCCTTTTCCACTATGAACCTAAAGGTGGCGCCCGAGGCAATTTTAGAGTTTGATAGGAAAAGGTCGAAGGGGGAAAATACCTTTGCAAATTTGGCGCCCGAGCGGAGACCGTTTTTTTTTTGTATACCGATCCTGATGAGATAAGAAAGTAGGTCAGAATTCGTCTCCCAGTCAAATCGGTATTCCAAAGCTCATAATCCGTTGAAAATCCCCAAAACAAGCTCCGTAGGTCATACCGCATCGAAATATACCGAAATTGACAGATATGTCATTTTTGACAGATGTCAACTTCGGCTCAAAAGAGAGTCCATATGCTGAGTGACCCCTCGTTCAATAGGTTTTCGGGGGTGTAGAATCGATTGTCGTCATCAATTTCCCGTTCAGGTGAACCGTTCACGAGATACCTGGCTTCAGAAAGAGAAAGCAAGTCCATACGATAGAGACGGTTGGAAATCGTCAGAACTGATTTCGCAGAGTGCGCAAAATTGAATTTCGTTGCAGGCATCGACCTGTCATCTTTGACAGATTGTCAACTTCGACTCAAAAGAGAGTCAGCTGGCCGAGTGACCCCTCCGTCAATAGGTTTTCAGAATCCGTTTCAGTCACCCGTTTACCGACTGTGTTGACCGTTTTCAATTAACAGGGCGAGAAAAGAGACAGACAGCCCGAGGAGTAGAAACAGTCGAAAGCTCCTGGAACTGGTTTTGTGGAGTGTACAACACCAAAATCCGTCATAGGCTACCGACCTGTCAATTTTGACAGATTGTCAAATTCGGCTTAGAAGAGAGCCATGCGTCTGTGCGATACCCCCTTGACTGAATTATCGATTGCGCAGAAGCGATTCCCGCCATCCGTTCATCGATAGGACATACCGTTCTCGAGATACGAACGCGAAGAAGGTCGAGCCCTGACCGTGACACTAGTAAGACGTGCAAACCGAGAGTTATTTGCCAACCGTGAGAGAAGTAAGACGTCCGACTCTCTAGTACTGCTCGAAGATGCCCACGACACCAGGAAACCCCGTGCCAGTAAGCACCGCAGGGCCCGCTGGATGCCCACTGCCTCTGAGTCCAGGTACAGGAAGTGACCCCAACGACACCCGAGTCGGTTGGGTGTATCAACTACGGAAAGAGGAGCTAGACACCGAATTGACTAGATTCCGCCTGGAGACAACGGGCACCGTCGACGAGAAGCGAAGGCGAATCGTGAAGTTCCTCCGAGAAGGACGAGCACCATCACCGGCTCCAACAGTCACGAATCCGTTCCAGTTTCCGGTCACAACCACAACAGGAGTTGCTACGACCACCGCACAGCCTCCAGTAGTACCCACGATCACGGTGACAAGTACCGGAAACCCGATCATGAGCAACGTGCTTACAGGGACCCTCTTGGGAGTGCAGACCGCCCCACTGCCGCCTACCACGAGTGTAGGGATGGCTCCATTGAGGGTGGAGGACTGGAGAGTGGCCTTTGATGGGACCACTGACCTCGCCGCCTTTCCCGAAAGATTAGAGGAGATTCGAGAGTCCCAAGGCATCGCCTCCGACCGCCTCCTACTGGCTATGCCAGAGTTACTGGAAGGAATGCCTGCCATGTAATTTAGGAACAACCGGGCATGCTGGCCAATATGGGAAAATTTCTGTATCGCCTTCCAAGACTTCTTATTCTCGGTTTCCTAACGAATCGATCTGGAAGCTGCCATAAGAAGAAGAACGCACATCCTGCGAGAAAATACAGCGGCCTACATCACCGACCTGCAGACCCTGATTTGCCGCCATGGTTGAATTCCGCCAGATCAGGAATTGAATTGGCTGTACCGCAACCTACACCCAGAGTTCTGGCGTGAAATAAGGAGGACGGACTTCAATGACGTCCATGAGTTCGCCAAAGCTGCCAGAGAGTTCGAGCTTTTGCAAGCAGAGATTGAACAAGCCCAGAGGACGACTCCAGCGCCGCGTTCGGCACCATACCGGACCCCATCAGCCCCACCAGTGGTCACTAGGCTTGCCCAACTAGACACACCGCCCCCTAGAAGCCCAGTAGTCCAGCCAGTCATGAGCCAAAGCAGCCCAGTCGACCGCCGCCCGATCGAAGGAAATCAAGAATGTTGGCGATTCGAGCAAACAGGGCATTTCAAGAGCCAATGCCAATCAGCTCTGAGGATATTCTGCTACCGATGCAAGTGAGACGGAGTAATGTCTCGTAATTGCTCATGCCCACGGCCGGAAAACCATTAGAGCGCTACCACGACTTGAGGCACGTGCAGCCACGCCTTCATGACGCCTCACTCACCGCCAACATCGCTACCGCCGACCACCGACCGCATCTTTCCGTTAAGATTCCGGTGGCACCGCTGAAGCGCTGATTGACAGAGGTGCCTCAATCTCCTATGTCGGCGACAGGATAGCCAGGCAGTGGAATCTGCTAGGAATACCAAAAACTCCAACTGCTACGAGTTCCGCCCGACTGGCCAATGGAGAAACCTTTACCATCCTCGCAACGTTTCACGTGGAGATCCGATTTGGAGAACACCGTTTTGAGGAATCTTTTGGACACCTGAGTGGCCTGTCATCCGATATGGTCCTAGGAATCGACATATTGAGGAAAAGGCTGTTTGGACTCGACCTAGGAAGTGGGCAAATTTTGGTAAAGAACCAACCCATTGCAATGGAAGCTCAGCCCGTACCATGCTTTCCCATTGGAGTTACCGAGCCAAGACCGGCCCTGACACTTTCCAGAGAGAAAGAGGACCGCTTATAAGCCTTCCTTCAGGACGAATTACGACCATTCGAAAAAATTCATGGAGTAACGCCGCTGGTGGAACATAGGATCCGTCTCCTAAACCCAGAGCCGATAAAGCAGCGATACCGTCCCCACCAGAATGCAGGAAGTAATCGATACTGAAGTTGGCAGAATGCTACAAGAGAACATCACAGAACCCTCCGAGAGCCCGTGGAGCTTGCCGGTAGTTATCGTGCGGAAGAAAGATGGCAAGCCGAGGTTCTGCATCGACTTCCAGAAAATCAATTCCGCTCATCGACGCCATCCTGGACAAACTACGCCACGCCCGATTTATTTCCAGTATCGTCAAGGATACTGGTAGGTCGCATTATCCGAAGACAGTAAACTGGTGACCGCCTTCACTGTACCTGGTCGAGGATCATTCCAGTTCCGAGTTATGCCGTTCGGCCTACACGCCGCTCCTGCAACGTTTCAGCGACTGATGGACACCATTGTCGGACCGGTAATGGACTCATTCTGCTCTGCATATCTGGATGATATCATCGTGCTAGGAAACACGTTTGAAGAACATCTGGCTAACCTGCAGGAAGTGTTCCGTCGCCTTCGTGCTACTAACCTGCGAGTAAATCCAGAAATATGCCAGTTTGGGAGATCACTCAAATATCTCGGACAATCTAGTGACTTCAGAAGGCATCAGGACAGATCCCGAGAAAGTGGCCTCCATTGTGGAACTATCCGTTCCCACCAATGTGCGAGGTTTGAGACGATTCCTCGGAATGGCATCATGGTACCGACGATTTGTGCCGGCATTCTCTGAAGTAGCAGCACCGTTGCATCGGCTACTGAAGAAGAATCGCCGCTGGCACTGGGCACGGAACAAGATGAAGCCTTCCAGAAGCTGAAAGCCTGCCTCACAGAAGCTCCAGTCCTTACCTGCCCCGACTTCGACAGACCATTCACCATGCAGACCGACGCTTCCGATCAAGGCTTAGGAGTGGTCCTGACGCAAGCCACCGATGACAGCGAACACGTCATCGCCCATACTAGCCGATCCTTAACCTCCGCAGAGAAGGCCTATTCCATGACCGAAAAGGAATGCCTAGCGATTGTGACCCAGGCACTATCCCCAGTGGTATACAATCTCAAAAATCCGGATTTTTGCGAGTCCACATCAAAGTTCTACGTCCGGCCCCCTCATGCGTGTAACACGACCATTTCTTTCAGCTCCACTATGTCAAAAAGATGCCCCGGGAAACCTCCACTTGGCGCCAGGGTCCCTGTATCCCTGCACGCACCCAAGAAAGGAGGGGTAACGCGACAAGCCAAACGGAGGCTGGATATGCGGGCCTGCCGCGTTCTAGCGAAGGTGTAAGCGAGGCGGAGGCCGCCAATCACACTGTCTGAGGGTTCTCCAGCAAGAGCCCCGACCCGGCCAGTCCCGGTAGGCCGACAGACACCACCGGGCATCTCGCTTATCCCACCTCGTCCCCCGTTACCACCTTTGGACATACGAGATATTCCGCCTCCTTCTCGACCCTCAGTCACAGTTCGACCCCGTATCGCACACCGCCCAGCGAGGCCGAACATCAAGAGAAACAACATGCCACCCCTCCCCTAAATACATTCTCTCCCCAAACGCTTGTCGCGCTAGCATCAAAATCACTGCTTTCCGCTCCCCCGCCACCATCTACCGTCATGCCTGCTTTTCTGTCCCCGCGGTCCGCCGCCCTCAATACACTCTTCCTACCGCTTTCACCACGAACGCTATCCAATATTCCGTTGCCTCCATTCCCAGTCTCACCACCCCCGCCTACGATCTCCCCTACACCCCCATCTACACGTTGGGACGCCGACCAGATAATAGGGGCGTTACGCGCAAACCCAAACAGTACTACGCACAGCCCCGAACTTTGAGCCGCCATGGAAGCCCTTCGTCGCCTGGATAGACCGCATGGCCGTTTTCGGGCCCGCCTCCGAGCCAGTGATGGCAGCTGCATACGCGTGTGGTGCCCATCCCGGGCAGAAAACTAACCAGATAATTCCCCTTCATTCTAGAATTTTTTTATTCTTTTTTTGTTTTTGTTGTTCTGCTTTGTTTTCCGATTATTTTTTTGAAATGAGGATTAGTTTCTTTGACTTTATTAGTTGATATCGTTCAGTTATACTCTTTTCTTGGACCAGGAATAAAACACCCCGTCACCGTCGGCCATCAGGATCGTGGTAACTCCCTTCTTCAATTTTGGAGATATGTGATTGAAATTTGGAACATCCAGTGTGCATTATGAACGTTACTTGTGACATTGTTTCTTTTTCTTTTGGAGAGACTGGAAGTGATGGCAACTTTCTTCAAATGGAATATCCTGTATTTCATTACATCAGGTATCGCCAATTATTTTATCCATGTGCTCATTTATCTCCGTAACCTCTAGAGATAACACTATCACAGTGGGTTTATACAGACAGCGAATAAGATAAAATAAGAAATAAGATAAGAAAGTTGAACTTACGTAATTCAATGGGAACGTTTATACACGTATTGGAATGAAATGAGGAAAAAGGAATAAAATAAGAATGGACTCATTTTTCACTCTTATCTTATTTTAGTTTGAAAAAGGAAGTGCGCATGTGCAGACAAAATTGTTTTATGCTGTCCTGTCCCAACATTCCTAACCTTCTTTTCTCTGACAGTTTTCACAGTTTGTTTACCAATCAATACGTATTTGTAAAGAAATGGATAGAAATATTATGATGATAGGTATGTTCGTTAGGCTTTCATCCGCGGCAATTATGATAATGAGGAAAAAGCTTTTCCGATCAAAAAGGAGATTCAAAGTGAGGCCTATGAATCAGGTACAGAGGAAAAATGGCGTATATCAGAATTTACTCCTGTATGCTTAAATGCACGACACGGAGCAGTTCTTTAAGTACACGAGGATGTCACCAGAAATGTTCGAACACCTCCTGAATATGGTAGAACCCCATTTAAGAAGGGACCCTAGCAAACTTCCAATAGAACCAGGGCATCGGCTTGCTATCACATTACAGTGAGTACTATATTCAAAGCAACAAACAATATTAATTCCATTTTAAAACCTTTTTCAGCTACCTAGCTGGATGATGTTCGATGCAGGAAATAGCATGGAATCATTTCATTGGAAAAACTACCGTTCATTGCATCATAGAATAGAAGAAGTCTGCCAAGAACTGTGGGAGGTTCTGGCACCAATAGTTTTGGCACCTCCAGCAGAAGAAGATCTCTGTAACATTTCCGAAGCATTTTTTAAACGTTGGAATATGCCTAATTGCATTGGTGCCATTGATGGCAAACACATCTCAATTCAATGCCCAAATAATTCACGGTCAAGCTTCTATTGTTTTTAAAAAAAATTCAGGTATTAAAAAATTATTCCCTTGAATAAATTTATCTTCAGTTCAACTATTTTTATATTCAGCATTGTACTCATAGCTGCCTGTGACCCTTCTTACAAATTCACATATGTTGATATTGGTAGAGAGGGAGCCAATCATGACAGTTATATTTTTAGTCAATCTGACTTCGGCAATGCATTGCTGAATGGTAGTCTAGATATACCTCCACCAAAGATTTTACCTGTAACAAATATAGTATTTCCCTATTTTTTGTGGATGATGAGGCCTTTCCGCTCTACAAAAATATAATGAGGCCATACCCAGGAAAATATTTAAGTGATATCGAAGGAATTTTCAACCTCAGATTATCAAGGGCAAGAATTGTAATTGAAATAACTTTTGGTATCTTGGCCCAAAGGTGGCGCCGTCTGAGAAACCCAATTATTGCCAATGTGGAATTGTGTGATAAAATTGTAATGGTTTTACACAATTATATCCAGAAGGGAGAAGAGGATCTTTCAGTCAATCAAAGAAGATACTGTCCTAAAGGCCTTCTGGAAGGTTCAGAACAGAATATTGGAATCCACCTGCCATCTATCGGGCGTGCATCTTCCAATAACCCAGGAAAGACCAATTTCGGACTGAGGGATTCACTGGCTGAATATTTTATGGTAGACCATGGAGCAATTCCAAATCAGTGGAACAAAATTCATACGGGAGGTGCTCTAAATAATTTTGTATGAGATTCTGTGTTTGCCAGATTTTCAAGAATTTTATATTTTCAAAAATATATTGTTTCAACCTAATCACTAGCAGTGTCATTCAATTGAAATCAAGTAGGTATAAGCTAGTTTTATTAATGCATGGTTCGTATTACAATTATTAATAAGAAGTTAAGTTCACACATTGACTCAGAGCATTCAGTCAAGATTCAAAGTATATAAAATAAAACTTACATATATCAGTTTCTTTTATTCAAAAATATCAGGTACAGATGAAAAATATCACAATATTAAAACATGGATTTTCAAACGGAAATAAATAGTTATTGCAAACAAAATAAAAATAAATTCTCAATGAATAAAACAAAAAACATCACAGTAAAAACCAAAAATAAAATAAAAGATTGAGCGAATAAATAAAAACATTTTTAGCCACCCATAAAAATAAAAAAATCAGTCTGAATCACCTATTGCTTCTAGATGTTTTACCAAAACATTATAAATTTATTACTTCATAACTATTTGCTTTGTGTGAGAAAACGCTTTCATATCTGGACCAAACTTCGCACGAAATATTCATCGTCATTTTGTGTTGTCAACTGATGGCTGGTTTTTTCCAGAACGTTCTGGAATGTTTCAAAGCACCCTGTCATTTTTTCTGCCGATATATCTGTTTTTTTTTCTTGGAAGGAATGGTATGTCTCGATATATAAGTATTTGGAATGAGGTATCTCTAAGAATTTTGACAGGACCGGTTTGTCCACTAGAAGTTTTCTTCTGTTTCGGGGTTTGTAATGAGGTACTAGTACCCTCCTCATCTTCAACACTTCTCTCAGGATAGTTCTCTTTCTCATGTTCTTGAGAGAGGTCCCCTTCTAAAATTGAGGACATTGAATCCCACTCTGTGGCATCTGGTTTCTGCTTGATGCCGAGGTTCGAATATGACCTGAAAATATAATATGCTTTACTAACAGCAATTCGATTGAAACAAATACACTCACTTTCTTGTTAATAGATAGAATAGGGCCAGGTAATCTCAGAGGCCTCAGAACCTAAAGGAGTATATTTTTGTTCCCTTTTTAAAGACGTATATTTATATTCCTCAGGATCTTCCATCTATGTTCACACCCTTCAGCTGTACAATAATGATAATAGTTAGGGAAATGTCCAATAATCCGAATACATTGCTCACGTGTTTCATCTACAATTACCGCGATAGTTTTCCAGGCGTTCTCTTTCATCTTCACATTTTCATACCGTGGATCTGACTTCACATATAATTGTGGAAACGAAGACACTTGCTCAATCAGTAAACCATCATCCATCATCTCAAAGAAAAGGCAAAACACGTAATAAGTAATAAATAATAAATACACAACTAAATTTGTTATTTGTTTTGGAAGCATAGAAAACAAATTGAAGAATGGAGTTGCTAGTAGACATGAACATCATTGTTAAATAAGCCGTGATTTCATTGGTGGATTCTTAATCCTCATTAAATTGTATCATTCTGTATAAACAGGTCTATTTTTGTCTCATTCCTTATGCTATTCCTTATCTTATCTTATTCGCTGTATAAACCCACTGTAAATCCCGAGATTATCAATGTATGTCAAGAAGTGACGAGCAGGATGTCACAAATGTCAATGTTCTATCTTAAAAACTGAAGGGGATAAGAAAGGGGTGTACCATGCGATCCTGTGTCACCTGGTGAATTGAAAAAATAATAGTTGATGAGATATGAAATGTGGAACATTCACTCGTTTGTTTTATAAGTATGTACTGATTTGTTTTTTTATAATATATTTGAAAAAGTGTACCTGACGTTTTCTCACTATATTTTTGTGATACATGGTAATATATAATAGAATTGTTTTTCATTTCAAGATTCGATGGATGGAGAACGAAGGCTATAATAACCATGGAATAAGTTGAAAACTAACGCGGCTACTCAGTAGTGTTAATGTTAAAAAAATATATATATTCCGACTGATTGAATCGAAAAAAAACAATCAAAATTGTTACAGTTATTTTTGTCATTACGACTTTTCAACCATCAGTTGCCTATAGTTCAGTATCAAGGTGACCACCATATTTCTCCCCCTTCCATTCTTACATTAACTATGGTGTTATACTCTGGGGCTTTTAAAATGTTTAAATTGCAGAAAAAAGCTATCAGGCTAATAACAAATTCTGGTTATAGAGATCATTGTCAACCTCTGTTTTTGAAATTGAGAATAATACCGTTACCCACATTATTTTTGTACAACGTTCTCATAGAAATTGATAAAAAATCAACTTCATTAATTAAGCAATCAGACCTTCATGACTATGATACCAGACATTGTAACAAAATTCGAACAAACCGCTATCGTTCGAGTAAATCACAAAATAATAATCTGGATTTCAACCTCTACAACTATCTTCCCGATAATTTTAAAATTCTTAGTATGTCCAAATTCAAAAAAACAATAAAATATTATCTTTTGAGTTTTTGCTTCTATTCTGTCAAAGAATACGTGAATCATTTTAAATGTTTATAATGTCATCTTTGTTTTCATATTTTTGTATTTGTGTTTCTTGCTTGTTTTTATACTATTTTAATTGTTAATCTGATCATTTTATACTATTTTAATAGTTTAATCTGATCATTACTTATGCTATTTTCTGACTTGCTACAAACATTTTATTATGTAACGTGGTGAAATAAACTATCTATCTATCTATCTACCTGGCTTAAGCCTTATGAACAAGGCTCCAGATGGTTGAGATGGTCACCACTGGATGGTGTAGGCATGCACTCTAGCCGAATTAGGCAGAGGTGCGCAATTCCAAAGTGAGTGCACTGGAAAACGACCAATTTTGATGGGACAGGCCAAACCGCCCTCCTCCGCAACAACCAGATATAAGTGTTTGTCCCTGGAATTTGATTTGGACATTCCATCGAACATATTCCGGAAAACTGGTAGCCTGTTTGGGCATTCTTGCATTCTTCCCGAATGAATTATAATTGTAGTTTTGCGGGGGTCATTGTGATTTATTGTATATATTGTAGTTTAATTAGTATATTCTGGTTCACTGGGGCACTGTTACATGATCAATTGACATTCATTCTCAGAGGGAGAACCTTATACACCTTGATATAGCTATACCATGGTATTTTCCTCTGATTATATACTTCATTTTACTTCATTATGTTTGAATTGACTGTTGTCCCAGTCTGGAACTATTTGATTACCAACCCTATGCACATATTCCATCATTTATGTTCAGTGTTACATGAAGGGTGTCAGTAGTGGTCAAGGGTGTAAAAAAACCAATAAATCGTATCAGTGGCCTCTAGATATTTTGGTTTCAGTGGAACTACCCTCTACCCATTGAATTTGTAGACACGAGTCATTGCGTTCCACGGTTCCTGGTTTTGCGAGTGAAACGAGATAATAATAACAAAAACAGGCACTGGGTGGTAAAGTTAACCCTGTGGTGCCCAAATTATTTGGAATTGTTCATAAACCCCTACTCCTCCACTGTATCAAGCTAGGACGGCCCATGCCAGTGCCCTGTCGTACTCAAGGGTAGACCTAAATGAGTCTATTTAGATCTATGAAACGAGAAAAGCACCCCTTCAGGACTTCTACATTTTTCATGACTAAAATATTTTCGGAATTTAATACTCTAACATTTGTCGACACTCAGAAATATCTTCGTACTTCACAATGTTCCGTGACTAAAGTATTTCCGGACTTTTGATACTTTAACATTTGTCGACACTTAGAAATATTTTCGTATTTTAACATCTTCCAGGATTTTTCGACTTACCATAATTTTTGGAATTTTTATACTCTAATATTTGTCGCACTTGGAAATTTATTCGTATTTTAGAATTTTTCAGGACTCGGAAAGATTTTTCGACTGGTTTTCTGAGTTTGATACTTTGGGATATTTCGATACACGACAATTTTTTTTCGGTTTACTTTTAGAGTTAGTGTTTGTGTAGTAGTTTGGCGTCGCATAGTCCATATGAACATTCGACAAGTGAAAATTAATATTTCAGTAAATTCAATGGCACCATTGACAATAGTCAGAAATGCTCCAAGTGTCGTGATGAATCTGGTTGTGATATATTTTGCTATCTAAGAATATCAGATCTTGACAATATCAAACAATTAGCACAGTCCAGGTGAATTTTCTCCCAATTATAATACGGTTTACTATACTATGATTATCAGGGTGACATGCGTCGTGGTAAATTTCATCATCAATGATTTTGTGGTTTTACTCTACTACGATTATCATAGTACCATGATTCGTGTTGAATTTCACCATCAATTATGATATGGTTTCACTGCGCTAAATAAATAACGCTACTATCACTAGCGACACTATGCACCTTTTGGTTAGGTTTAGAGGACTTGCTGATATCTTTAGTTTCAGGTAAGAATTATTGTGAAGCTATAGTTCCAAAATATATAAATATAATATATTTTTTTTAAGTTGATGTTCATTAATCAACCACTCAGATTACTTCATTTCAAGTTTTTTTTTTCTCGATAATGTAATTCACATATTTTAGGACCCTAAAGAAGTTTCAAAATTGAAACGAAAGCTCGGTCCAACGTTTTTCATAGTTCAACACTTGTTCTGACTGAAGATCCCCGTTATTCCCCACTGTTTATATATATATATATATATATTAATTTCGGAGTGTGCAGCAAAAGAAAAGTGTACTCTTTATAGTTTGTCCAAGCTTTCGGAATGTTTTATTTCCATCTTCAGGGATACTACAATGAAGAAATTTTCAATAAGTGTGTCCTTCAGACCTTAAGGTAATAATAAATATCATTACAAATCAGGTACAAAAGTCTAATCACACCACTTCAACTTTCCATGAATTTTTAAAAAAATCAAAAAACTTTCTAAAGATAACCCCAATCTGATTCTCACCCAGTCAGATAAAGGCAATGTCACGGTAGTCATGGAGAAACAACAATCTTTTGATTTATCAAATGACATCCTGTTAAATAACACCTCATATATAGAAATGAGAAAAGATCCTACTGTATCCATTCAAAATGAAAGCAATAAACCTATTGAGTTCCTCCATAGCACGAACCAAATCAACGATATAACCAAAAAAAAAGCTCACCAACTATAGTGGAATTTCTCCAAAATTTTACTCTCTTCCAAAAGTACATAAATTAATCCTATCAGTCAGACCGATAGTGTCATCGAATAGTTCTCCTACAGAACCAATCGCTTCTTTGTTAACTGATATTCTCACTAAAGCATTCAATTTTGACAATGTGTATATTAAGGACTCTTTCCAAGTAACGAATCAATTTAACAATTTATCATTACCAGATAACTATGTCTAGCCAGTGTGGATGTGGTATCCCTTTTCAGTAATGTCTATCTCGGAACTTGCCAGAGAGCAGTACATAAAAAGTTCATTATTACCCTAAGGTCCGAAGGATACACTGATTGTAAAAATTTCTTCATTGTAGTATCCCTGAAAACAACAAAAAATCAGAGGGGAACAAGGAAAGTCATGGAGGAAGTTCTGTGAGGACATAGAACAAACCTCAGAAAGAGCAACCGCATCCTTTCCAAAGACCCCATCAATCCGTTGGGGACTCTCAAAAAACCCAACGGCAATCACACCAACACTGGGAAGGAAACTATAGAACTCTTACTCCATACACACTTCCCAGGATCCACTGTCACCACAAATCAAAACCCCTGATATGAAATCCCTGCAAACCTTCATTTGAGGGCAAAAAGGGCAGACTGGGAAGTGGCTAAACGAACGGTAAATCATTCAAAAGTAGTGTGGGCAATAAACTCCTTCAAGCCTTACAAGTCTCCGGGCCCAGATGGAGTATTTCCCATACGACTTCAGAGCGGAGTTGAATATCTAGCACCAGAACTGTGCAGACTGTACAGGCTGAGCCTAGCATTGGGATGGCTACCTCAAACCTGGATAACTGTAAACGTGGTCTTTATTCCAAAACCTGGACAGGACTCATACGACCAGGCAAAGGCATACAGACCAATAAGCCTATCGTCATTTCTTCTGAAAGGCTTAGAAAAACTGATAGATAGAGACATAAGGGAAACCGCTCTTGTAGAACGGCCTTCACATCAAAACCAACATGCCTATCTAACAGGAAAATCATGCGAGACAGCACTTCATCAGCTTGTTTCAAGGCTTAAAGTCTCTAGCAAACAAAGAAATTGCACTATGCACTTTTCTACACATCGAAGGAGCCTTTGACAACACCTCCTTTGAAAGTATGGTCTCTGCGGCCACTCGAAGATGCATTGACGGAACCACCTGCAGGTGGATATACTCAATGCTTCACAATAGACTGGTCCAAACCAACATGTTCGAGGAAACAGAGCAGGTTGAAATCTCCAGAGGTACCCCACAGGGGGGCATACTCTCCCCCCTTCTGTGGGACATGGTTGTAGATGAACTGCTAATTTCTCTGAATAACCAAGGGTAGATGCAGAGCTGGTTATCCTCATCAAGGAAAGAATACTCGAACAACCTCAGAGCTAATGCAATATGCACTGATGACAGTAGGGAAAGAATAGTGTAACAAAAACAACACTAATTCCCTTCAACGGGAGAAGAAACATGGGAGATCTCATACCTCCCAGACTATTCGGTGAAACATCACGAGTAGCAGAGCAGGTGAAATATCTAGGGCTGATTCTTGACAAGAAACAAACTTGGAACCCGCATCTTCAACATGTAAGCAATAAAAGCAAGATAACCTTCATGATGTGCAGGAGAGCTTTTGGAAAAACCTGGGGGCTCAAACCGAAAGCCATGCACTGGCTTTACACAGCGGTAATAAGACCAAGAAAACTTATGGCTCACTCTTATGGTGGCCAAAAACAAATCAAAGACAGGCAAAAACCAACCTTGGAAATCCAGAGGCTTGCCTGTCTCTGTATCACTAGTGCAATGAATAGCACTTCAACAGCTGCAATGGAAATCATCCTAAACCTCGAACCCCTTGACTTACATGTCATTGGAGAGGCCAGGATGAGTCATACAGACTAAAAAATAAAACTGGAGAATCCGAACAACTGGACATACCAGAATCACTCATGTAATCAACATCGAAGAACTCTAAATAATTTCAGACTATATGCAACCCCTATACTCATTCGAAAAACCATTCGAAAAACGGTTCAAAGACAGTTGAAGGAACGGGAGCAGGAATAAATACATGGGGTAAGGCCAAGAAGGGATTACATAATACCACGATATTCCGAACTGAAACACATGCTATTATGGTATGCATTCAGAAGAATCTAGGAAGTGGTTATAGGAAAAAACACATCTACATTTTATCTGACTGTCAAAGTGCTATCCAAGCACTCAACTCTATACAGATAAAGTCCAAACTGGTCTGGGACTGCCTCCAGAACCTCATCGAGCTGGCAAAACACAACAAGGTCACCTTGATGTGGGTGCCAGGTCATGAGCACGTGAAGGCAACGTCAAAGCGAACCAGTTAGCTAGACAAGCATCTGAAACGCTATTCACAGGGCCAGAACCTGTACATGGGATTAACAAAAACTGATGCAGGACCCTGATCGACGAGTGGATAAAAAGAAGAAACCAACAATATTGGGATCAAACTGTCGGGCAAATACACAGTGAAGTCATGGTAGGGCATCCAAACCGGACCCTGACGGCTGACCTTCTGAACCTGAACAGAACGAAGGCTCGTATAATAATAGGTTTGTTGACTGGACACTGCGGCCTAAGAAAACACCTAAACACCATGGGAGTACGCAGGGACACCGTGGAGTGTAGGCTGTGTGATGGAGAGGAGGAAACAGCCTCTCATATTATTTTCGACTGTGACGCACTAAGTAGTAGGCGACACAGAACCTTTGGAGAGATCAGCCCGAAAACAGGCATGAATCCGAAGAACCTTATCAACAGACTTTTAAACCTAATTAAAGGCACAAACATGTTTGAATGAGGAATCACTGACGACAGAGTGATACAATAGACCCCAGCTGGTCGCAGTGTCAAGGGAAGCTAAGTGCCAACCCTGTCTCTGGCCGTCAGCTTTCAACCAACCAACCATCCCTGAAGATGGAAATAAAACATTCCGAAAGCTTGGACAAACTTTAAAGAGTACACTTTTTCTTTTGCTGCACACCCCAATATTTAAGCTTTACACCTAACTAGTCAGGAACGACTACCCTCTCACTATATATATATATATATATATATATATATATATATATATATATATATATATATATATATATATATATATATATATATATATATATATATATATATATATATATATATATATATATTATATTTATATATATATATATGTATGTATATAAATATATTTATATATATATATATATATATATATGTCATTTATAGAAAAAGCATCCATACAAATGCTGTTATTTTATTTTTCAGGTCAAGAACAATATGAGGATAGTAACATTCGCGAGCCCTCCACTCCCACATCAGAGCAAGAAATTCGTTTTGGGACACCTAAAAGAAACAAAATTCTCAGTGTTCCACAAGGTATGAATAGATAGAATCCTTGGATTGTTAAATATACCTACCAATTTGTTAATTAAAATCACTAAATTAAAACTCGAGAAATTATATTTTCATTTAATTTTTCAGGCAAGGTGTGATGATAGTTATATATGCCATCCGTCTACTTCCACATCTGAACAAGAAATTAATTTTGGGATATCGACAAGGAATACTGTAAGCGTTACACTAGTTATGTGAAGGAACTTTATATTGTTAAATATACCTACTATTTTTTCGATTGAGATAACTATATGAAAACTAGAAGTTTATTTTCATTTTCCCCTACCTACCTACCTTCTACCTAGGTGATCTTGAGGTTACCCCTTGTTGAATTATATTGAAATTAATTTTCCTAATGTCTAAATATTTTTTTATTATTCCTTTCAGAAACGAAAACTAAGAAGATTGTACTGAAAGATCTCTTCTTCTCTCTCATCTTTATGGTAGAGCCATCGATTCTTCGAAGAAGCTGGCACGGTTAAGCCGAAAATTATTCGCATATCAAGTAAAACTTCAAACCGCCAAAAAACTGTCAGATTCACCAAACTTCCAGAATTTGATCAAATATGTGAACACATTGACATACACTTTCATTTCGTCACAGATTCGTTGACAACAACTTGCTGCAAAAGGCAGGTGTTCCACGACTGACGAAAAAAATTTGTCTTTGACACTGATAAAAGCAAGTGGAAAGGGGTATGTATCACCTCTCATCAAAAATGTTTGCATTACCATCAAAGAGAACCCTTACCAATTTTGAATAAAACCCACTTAAACCAGGAATCAACAAGAAAATGTTTGACAATGTAAATGTGTTCATGGTGAAAAGGGTATACCGCAAGTGGAAGCAACCAATTTGTTCCACCCTCAGTAATAGGCCAACCAAAAGTCTGAGACTAAAGAACTTTATTAAAAACATTATATTGGCATGTCAAGAAGTGGGTCTGATCGTAGTTGCTACAGTTTGTGACCAGGGTGGTTCCAATAGAAGTGCCATCAACCTACTGCAGAAGAAAACCAGAGAAAAGTCCCTGAAGGAAGCACAGAAAAAAACCTGCTTTCGCTATTGCATAAATGGGAGAGTGGTTGTACCCCTATATGAAGTTCCGCATTCATTCGAAGGGATCAGGAACAACTTATTAAGTAAGGATCCCCATTATAAATGAACCAGGCATGGCAAAATGGGATCATATTGAACAATTTATTTCCTATATTCCTCAGAACCAGTGAAGATTTGTTCCAAATTAACGGATGAACATGTACCAAAAGACAAAATTAAAAAAATTAAAGTTGAAAACTGTGTTCAGTTATCAAGTGAAGACATCAATAGCTAATGGAGTTAAGAACCAAAATTGTCATTTTCGTGTTTGTGATACCTAAGGGATGTACGAACTGATGCCCATGTATGGCTGAAAGAGCTAAGGTCCCAGACCATTATAACGTGGGTGAACAATGTGTGCAAAATAGATGCGCGGTCAGAGCCGTGACTTTGGGAGTGCTAAAGGAGCTACGAACCAGTCTGGTGAGCTGTTGTGTATCAACATTACACATTATAGTATTACATTGTAGTTTATTACCGATGGATGTTGTTGCTTGAAAGTAAGATAGCTAATTTTAGAAAAAGGATGAAAAAAGCACGATTGAGAGGTGAACCGTACGTTACTCAAAAGAAGACATCAGAGGCTGAAAGACTGCCACATAAAAATGAGGCTAGTTTTTACATAAATAAAATATACATGGCTTTTAACCATAATTTCATACTTTAAGGCCTCCTAATGATTATTGTTTCCTTTAGATAATATGCAAGAGTTTCAGTAAACTTGATGGCTACACCCAAGGAAATTTCTTATTTGGCTTTGATGATGTTTAACATGTTGGAAGAGTTTATGAAGAAGAGTTTCATGTTGGAAGAGTTTATGGACACAGTGGAAAACAAGCTACTATAAGCTACACATTACCAAACGGTGATGGAGGATTTAGTTAAGTATGTAAAAAACCTTTATGAATATTTTTTTCAATGTAAAAATACTACAAAAATATGCATTATTGTGAAAAATAAAAAATAAATTTGAAAAAATTACATTGTTTTTTTTTAATTACTCAACAATTGATTTTTTTTGCGCTTAGCTCCTTCAGCTAATTATGTTCCCAAGTGAGGAGCTTGATGAGGAAAATTGAAGAATAGAGTAAGTAGTTTTTGCATTTCTATCAAAGCTCTAGTGATTTTTGAAGCTTCTCACCAAAAATAGTGTTTTGTCTGAAAAATATTCTCCAATCCCTAATTTCATTATTTTTCACTTCTGCCAATGTTTGAGGAACCTCTATAATCCATTCTATTGAGAAATACAACTATCAACTCATTGATTATTGTAGCATTAGGTACATGGTTTTTTTTTCAGAAGCACAAGTGACTCTTGCTCCTGAAGCGGCTGACACTGGAGAAGTATTTCTATTTTTTGATGAACTATTTGATAGTTCCAGTCAGAAGACTGTCCCCGCTAGTAAGCCGCTCGAAAGGAGATTAATGATTGAATGAAAAATTCTGGAGGGACGTCTTAGAAATACTGAAAAATATGGAATTCTCCAGTAAAACGAACAAAAATTTGTTACCACACCCTCAATAACGAATCTGAAACACACTATCAAAAGATTTCTATACTTCAAAGATGAATTGTTATAAACCCAGGAATCATTTTTTTCTATTGAGGAGTTCTCAACAAGATGCATTAGAAAATTTCTTCGAATGTTTGAGGAGTTATGGGGTTCGGGAAGTGTCACCACTCTACATGTTACTACATCATTCAAGGTCCTTCTAGTGAATAACTTTATTTCTTCACATTCACCAGAAAGTAACTATGAATGAGATACCAGTTAGGGGGCTCCAGACGATTTACGTTATTTTTCAACAGAACTGTCAGAAAGTGTGGAATCTTCGGGAAGTGAAGTTGATATCCCACTTCCAGTCAGTATCAATCTCTATCGAAGAACCAGAATAGACAGGACTCTCCACGCAGTTCTGGTCAATAGGTGTCAGGAGTGCTCATTTTCGGGACCAGTGACGGCGTACTGGATTTGGGACCAACACTGCGGCGAGCATTCGAGTATGGGATGCGCCCTCTGTTGTACAATAGATGGAACTGTATTTTGAGGCTCAACCATATATAGAAGGAATTATAAGTCGGATGTAGGTGAATGACTGTTATGGTGGGGTTCCCGTCTGGGGTGTTTGACGGTTTCGGTGGACTACCACGGAGGTGTGAGATACCTCGGAACATTATGGGAATCGCATTGAGGCCTAACCATGTATAGAAAAAATATGGCGCCGCTAGGTTGAGAATATCAAGATGTCGGCTCTGGGGCCTCGCCTGGAGTTGTTTAGCAGCCTTTGGAGGTTGCCACTGAGGTCTGACACACCTGAAGTGGGGACAGTATTGGAGCTCAATCATTAATAGAAAAAAATATGGCAGTTTTAGGTTGATAGGGGGCCCCTGAGGTGTTTATCACCCTCTGCGGAACTTCCACTGAGGTCTGAGATGGTTGAGGTTATCGTGGAAGCCGCATTGGGGCCCAACCATTTATAGAAAAAAAAATGGCGGTCGTAGGTTGGGTGTGAAAAAATGTTAGCTCTGGAGGTCCGTCTGGAGGGTGTTTAGAGGTCTCTGGAGGCCTGCCACTGAGACCTGACGCATTTATGGGCCTCAACCATATATAGAAAGAAAAAAAAACTGCTCTACGTTGAGAGAAAAAATTGTTCATCCGATACCCGCCATACATACGTCACTGAGGTTTGAAACCGACATATGGAGACTCGCCATTTCAAAGAAATGAAAAAAATGTATTGTGTACCACTGTCAGAATTTTAGAGAAAAAAACACGCACATTGCAGAGACATTGCCTAGCAAAAGCTTCAATGAATCCAACGTACAGGGTAATGATATTCAAGCATAATATAAAACTATCCTTTTCATTTCACAGAAAATCAATGGACTTGAACATTCATCTTTTTTCTTCCCAATAATGATTGTTTCGCCAGCAACCATACATACGTCACTGAGAATTGGAACCGTCATGGAGCCTCGTCATTTCATAGAAATGAAAATATGTATTGTGTACCACTGGCAGATTTTTTTTTTGAAAAATCAATAAAAATACAGTGACCACGCACACTGCAGAGACATTGCCTAGCAAAAGCTTCGATGAATCATCGTACATGGTATTCATATTTAGGCGTGGTATAAAACTATCCTTTTCATTTCACATAAAATCATATATCTTGATACCTCTCAGACTTCCCAAGAATGATTATTTAGATAAATCCGCATTCGTTATCATGAGGAAAGATATAAAAATTGAATCTAAACAAATAATATTTTTTTCCATATCCGCACTTTTGGACCGCGCGACTGATTTCAAATAAATTGTTGGGGGACCCTACATATTTCAGTTGAACTAAAATCATCGAGATGAAGTGTTGTTATGGTATGAAATCAAAGTGCTGATGTTTTTTTTATAATTCAATTGTTTTAACATCTAATCGAATCATTTGATTTCGTTGTGGCGTCGATTGGCACAAGATTCGTAGTCCTGCCAATATGGATGAGTAGACCATTCGTAATAATAAAATCGAGTGAGTGATAGGAAAATTTGTGAATATGAGTCATTTTGATTGTTCATTTCTCCTCTTTCAGAAGATTGAATTACAATGAGTAGGAGCGACCACCCATGTTCGATGTTGAGTATGAAAAATTGAAACTACAAATTATTTCATACTATTTATTGCTTTTTTTTCAGTTTTGAAGGTAGAACTTATGAATATTTAATAAATAGATAAATTATAACATTTTTTTAAAGGAATTCTAAATTAGAAAACATTACTATCAATGAATAATTCATCAAACCTCACCAATACACAACACTGATTATTGTTTTTATCATTTTCTCTGAATGAATCAGCACATCCTTCAAATAAAAATGATTTTCGAGAAACTATACATAATTCCTATTGAATTATTATTAAAGAATTATTTATGATTCGTTTTTTATTAATTTCTATTAGATACCAGTTCGATTATTTTTTTATGAATTATATCACGTGCGCCAAGAGAAGGTTGTTTCATATAGCTTCATGAGCTCCAAAACTTCCAAAGTTTTCATTCTTAGATGTGTACACAAAACAGATAATCGATAAAAATTATCAATAGTTTTATATTTTGTATTTGCTCTGTATTATTTAAGGTTCATTCATTCATGTCGATCATGTTCATAAGTCAGAGGAAGAATGCCATGGATTTTTCTAGAATCAAAAATGTATATATAATTATTATATAATATTTTTCCAAGTGATAATGCGACTGAAAACCCAAGTACGTATTGGTTTCATTATTATACCCTTTTAGATCAAGAGCCAGCAAAAAAACACGTATGATTAGCTCAGAATTAAAACTTTTTGAGAAGTAAGCCAGGGTTATAAATAACAGGGAAGCGCAAGTATGGCGGTCCGTAGGTGTCAGCGTTGTGCCGTACAATTTTTTGAATGTGTCAAAAAAAATATGCCCTTGAGGAATGAGCTCGAAGCTAATTTTTGTTTTATATCATACATAAGAGAGCCAAAGTATGAAGAAGTTGTATGCCAAACCGATGCAGCGTCTCAATTAAACGTGTCGTTTTTTATGCTTCCTTGGAGTATGAGCTCAAAGCAAATTTTTTCACCCAATGATAGAAAAAAATCGATTATGACCATGCCATACTGTTTCGATGTGCCTAAGTACCCGCCATACTGATTCAAAATGTCAAATTTTCCACTAGTCCATGTATCATAGGCACAAGTATGGCGGTACGTTTCAATAACCTCCGTGGTCCATTTTGATGAATAGATGTAATGTCATACTGATAAGAGGTCTTTGAATGGACGCCATACCAAAATACTTTTTTTTTTCAAAATATCCATGATATCATGGGTAAGTTTTGGAAAATAATCCTCTAGTCTTTACATTAATGAAGAAGTGATATGAAATTACATTTGCAACGTTTTATGGAAAATTAGGACCTATATAATTCATTTAAAAAAATAAATGAAATTTATTGTATTTCATTTCTTTTAATAAATTATATAAATCCTAATTTTTCATAAAACGTTGCAAATTAATTTCATATCAGTTCTTCATCGATGTAAAGACTAGATAATTATTTTCCAAAACTCACCCATGATAATATGGACATTTTGGAAAAAAAGGATATTAGTATGGCGGTTATTTGTTTCCGGGGGTCATGAAAACGGACTGCCATACTTGTGCCTATGATACATGGACTAGTGGAAAATTTGACATTTCTGAATCAGTATGGCGGGTAAACAGTATGGCATGGTCATAATAGGTGATAAGACCCTTTTTCTCATTGGGTGGAAAAATTTGCTTTGAGCTCGCATTTTGAAACGGCATTAAGAAATTACACGTTTAATTGAGGATGGCAAACAGTTTGAGACGTTGCATCGGTATGGTATACAACTCCTCCATACTTTGGCTATCTTATGTATAATATAAAACAAGAATTAGCTTTGAAATCATTAACGGCAGAGTTTTTTTTTTTACTTATTCAAAAAATTGCGCTGCGCAACGCCTATGGGCCGCCCTGTTATTTATAACACTGGCTTACTTCTCAAATTTAACTTTGAGCTAATCATACGAGTTTTTTTTCTGGCTCTTGGTCTATTTTGTTTAATCCAGTTTTTTATGCATTTTTATTGTGATTTGAATCAGAATTTCATAGAAATATTTGGAAACGTGATTCATTAGCTTTGTTACGGGGCGAAAGCACTGCACGGCCTGAATCTGGAATTTTATATAGAAAACCCGCCAATATCCGTTGGAGTGATGTGTGAGTTTCATATCCACACAAGATATAGAGGCAAATTCGCGACACCACGCGGATACTTTGGCGAGCTGAATTGAGAAGTCTGGCCCTTTATGATTTAACTGAGTTGACAGAACTATGTGCCCCTTTCGTTCTTATGAGGGTTCTGATGTGGCGAGAGAACTCCTTCTGTCAGTCGAGGTCCCAGCTGTGGGCTTCGGAGGGTTCACAAATCAGGGAATTTCAGCAGGCGCTAGGGCTGAGTGTCAGTTACCTGTTTTTTTTGCCTTGCAGTGCCCAATTACCCCCTCGAGCACTCGTGCTGACGAACGTTTGTGAAATATCGCTATTCGGCGACTAGACGATAGAACGTTATAGTTCGAGTTTATGAGACCTTCTGATTCCTAGTTTAAAAGTTGGCCCTCTGGTTAACCGGGCTTCTCCTTAATAGTTATACCCCTTTATGTGTTTGTATTTTGGTGGGCTGATTGACAATGCCTGATGTCCCATCTATATTTTGTGTGTTAAATTCAACATCCATCTGTCGACCCCGATTTAGATCAGTACAATAAAATTACTCATTAACTTAGAAAAGATTTGCTTGGGTAGATTTAAATTGGGGGTTCATACTTGCCTAATATCATACTATATTTTCCTATTTTGGGTTGAATCGGCATTTAGTTCAAGAAGAGAATACAGAGTGACCCATTTGGTGGGCTCGCTGATTAAAAATGTCCGTTGTCCTTATATATACATTTCGTGTTTTGAATTAATCTGTTTTCCAGTTTAACTTAGTGAAATGAATTAGTCATAAGGTAAGGATAGGTTTGCTTGCGTGAATTTAGGTTGAGGTTATGATTGCTCGAGACCGTCCCTCCTCACATGGTCCTGTGTAATTAGATAGCATTCCAAATAGGTAGGTAGTTAGTTCCATAAGCAGTGACCCATTTGTTCCATTCCAGAGTTAGATTATACAGAATGGTGATCCAGTCCCTCCTTTCCGACATAGTTTGATCTGTACGTCTGGATTATCAGCCACTATAAAGTATTGTCCGATAGTGGCCAACTGGTCCCACTATTCACTGTCTAAATAACGTAGGTGTATGGAATGAAATTATTGTTATACCAGTAGTGACGTCACTCGTGGTACCCGCATTGAATTTGTTGATACCCATACCATGAATTGTTTAGTAGATAGTGTTGCATTTTATGTGGTGAATAAAAATTCCCGAATTACTACCATTATAATTCAGACTTGTTTGGCTTGAAAGGTGTCGTTTTTTTGGTCCCTAGTATCGGGACAATCCCCTGGCTAAAATTGCTGGAAGTAGCCGAATTATACACAAAGAATAAAATCGAAGTGGTTAGTTCATATTATTCATTCATATAGTATTTGTTTATTTATGGCGGCAACTACTTCGGCATCTAAAAGTGCTCTCAAAGATATTCCTTCAAACTGTAGTAAATGCAATGAAAAATCAAAAATACATACATGTTAAGTGTGGCCAAAAGATCGATAATGACGTAAGAGGTACGATTTTATGCTGTTCGAATTGTATTATTGATGAGAGCGAAAATGATAAACACTCAGAATGTAACCTAGACAATTCGTGTTCGTCGGTAGAGACAGTTATGGGTAGTACATCCGAAGTTGAGAATTGTTGTATTTGCCGCGAATTACGTGAAGAGAGAATAAAATGATTGATCATATAACAAAAATAATTATGCTGATGTGTTTTAAGATACAAGTGCTGGAACAAGAGGGCCCCATTACACGTACGTCAGGTACACCCAACGCCAGAGCACAAAATATACCATCATATGTTGCTACTAACTTGGAGCATAAATTGCCTTCGAATCAGATTTCAGATGTTCTGTAAGCAATTCCGTAGCAGAAGACGGTTGGAAAAAGGTTTCCAGGCAAAAAAATAAAACAACTGATGGTGTTCATAACAATAATCCTGTATCAACCAATAGCACAAACGACGTCATTGGTGAACTCAAGGGACGACAGCAATCCATCAGGCAAAAGGTGAGTTGAAATGTCAAGAAGTGATCAATCTTGACACTTCTAATATACAACAACATCGGAATAAGAACTCACAATACCATAAGCGAAATAAACCATTAATTGGCAGAAAGGAAAAGTGTGCCAGCGAGGCAGTCTGTATGTGTACGAATTGAAGCATTTGACAACAGCTGAAGGTTTATACGACGATATCAAGGGAACTTTTCCAGAGGCAAAGATCGAGAAAATCAAATCGATGTTTCCCGACTTGTATTATTCATTCAAGGTATCTATCCACTTTTCCAATCTTTAAAAAGCCTGGAACGAATCTGCGTGGCCAATGAGAGCATAGCAGACAATAGCAGACATCTTCTCTAGGAATAAATTTGACGATGTGAATCATTTTACTGTAGATCCAGTTACATTCATGGTGGTGTTGCTATTTACGTTAACAAAACCAAACAAAACTTTAGGAGGAAAATAACATCTGTATTTCAAAGATGCAAGCTTCCCTGTCATATGTTGATTGGAATATATTTAACGATAAAAACTCGGTTAGCATGATGGTATCATATTTACTTGATACTTATCAAAATATTGTTCGTGAACATTTTCTTCTCAAAAAAGTCTATGGAAATAATCTGAGTGCACCCGTGAAGTGGTTCAATGAAAACTTGAGAGAAATGAGAAATCTGGTATACTTGGCTAAAGCTATCTCTGATTCAACGAACTACCCAAGTCATCAAGAAACTTCCAAACAACTGAACAAAACTCACAATAAATCAATAGTTGAAGTTAAAGAAAATCATACGACAATTATGTTCGAAAGCAATGAGCAAATCAATAATGGAATTAGTGAAAATATCAATTCTCTGGAATATAATGAATTTTTTGCTAGTATAGCAGAAACCATAAGACAACAGCGACCAATCTGTTTTCAGTTCGATTGATGATCAGTTGAAGCCTAAAGTTCCTGGCTCTTTCTTTCTACAACCCATCACTGACTCAGAAGTAGTCAATGCAATTAACCAACTGGAAAATTCAAGTTGTTTCGACTTGTAAGATCTGAAGCTCACCAAGATAATCCCAGTTTTCATAAAAGGAGAGCTAGACAAACTGGAAAATTATCGTCCAATATCGATCATACCCATATTTGGTAAAATATTTGAAATAATATTGAAAAGTAGATTGGAGATGTACTTCGAAAGCAAGAAACTTCTGAACAAGGATCAATATGGTTTTCGGATATCATGCTCTACCATTCAAGCCGTAACTGAAGTCGTGAAAGAGGTAATTGAGGGTTTTGAAAACGGGAAGCTGACAGCGGTCACTTTCTGTGACCTGAGCAAAGCCTTCGACTGCGTCTCTCACTATATTCTCTTGAGCAAACTAGCCGACTACAGTGTAAGAGGTATTAATTACACTTTCTCTTTTCAAGTCATACCTCAATAATCGAGAGCAGTGTGTAGTCCTTAACAATAACGAACAATCATCATTTGAAATAGTGAAAACAGGAGTACCCCAGGGCTTCCTACATTATATATTGATCACTCACTTCTTGACATCCACGAACATGTAAATGAATTCGATACTGATTCATACTTCCATGACTATAGTACTCATAGTTCAGCATTTATAAAAACTTCCAAATACAAACTGCAGAAGTAGGCATCTAATTCCCTTAATACAAATCTGTATAATATTCTTCCACGAATAGTAAAAAAATATTCATTACAAACATTCAAAATATTTATCAAAAAGGAATCAATCTCCAAATGTTACTATAATGCAGAAGAGTATATGGCTAACCCACCTGCAGTAACAGTATCCAACGGTTGATGTATAACCTCATTGTATATATGTGTGTGTGTATATATTGTCTTTCATGTACTATATAGATATTTGTTATATTCTGAACAAAAGTTTAATATACTAATATTCTAGTTTTGTATACTATATGTTGTTTCCTGATTTCAGCATCAGGCTTTGTTCGTATCGTTTGACCTGCTACAAATGTATCTATTTACATAACGTAGTCAAATAAACTCTATCTATCTATGGGAGATTCCGTGCTCCAAAAGTGAGTCTTCATGATGCTTCGCGATATTTTCTGTAAATTTTCATTTGATACACTTATGAGAATTTTATCAAAAATATCTATAGAATGTTATTCTACGGGGAAAATGCTTATATGTGACCATATATGAGGAGTTTGAGGGAGAGACAAACGCAACTTATTTGAAGTTCATACATATTTTTTTATAGCTTCGGAAGAATTCTTCTTTTTGTTCGAAATTGTTTTTTTTTTCGTCATTTGGTGGGTGAACGCATTGATTCAAGTGATTGATTAGAAAAATCCTGCTTTTTTGTTTCAAGAGGCATTAGTATCACTCAAAGTTTCATAGTGCGGAAAATTTCGGACGTTTCACCACAGTCGAATTCATTCATTTTTTCTGAATATTTTTTAAATAATTCTCCATTGCATCTGAAATATGTAACGTATCTTGTGGCCAATATTTATATAGCGACAAGATGTTACTTTATTTCCCCTCGGCTAATTTACTCAGAACACGAGACTCGTGATATTATTATTTTGTGACCCTTTTTCTTATTTTTGGACGCCACTCAGTTGAACATAAAACTAGAAAAATAATCTACTACAACTGAGAACTTGTAGATAAAAACGTATACATAAATTATAGACAATTGAAAAAATACTCGGTGGATGGGTTTATTCAGAAATCAAACTCGGGTTGCTTATAATATCCAATGTATTTCCAATTATCACAATAATATGGTATCCCACATTATAAAAATCACATATAGATATTCAAGAAAAAAAAGGTTTTCGATATTTACTCTACTGTACAATCCTAGGGTTACGTTTCGAAGTATAGTATCGATACAGGCGTTTCCTCGAATTCAAAATTAGGTTGATATGTGAACATCAACTTTATAAAAACAACGGTATCGGTACTATAATCATATATACAATTTCACTTTGCGGAGAAGGTTTCATTCAATAAGTACAGTTATGTAGAAAACATATGACAACGAAAATATGGGTATTCCCCAACTTTGAAATATTACACACTGTTGCATTATCAATTATTTTTATACCTTTGAAGAAAATCCACACAATGAAGTTGAATCAGATTTTTACTGAATAAATCCATACACAATATAAATAGACAATGGAATTTAAAAATCGACAACGCAATTTGTACCAACAACATAATGTGTACAAGCACCTAAACTCAAAACAAGTTACAAAAAAAATATTCCAGAACAGTCTGACCTTAACAATCCTGGTGTAGTAATAAATATACACCGACAGTGCTACTAGTCCACAGTAACACTGCAAATCAGCCCTTTGGTGGGACATCAGCTTTCTGAGTTGTCTATATGTGACCTCCTGATAGTCCTGAACCATGAATTAATTTGCCTGTAGGTACCACTATCAAATGACCGTTACCAGGAACCAAGAATCCCACAATATTTATACGATTTGTACCTGACCAATATATAACTAATTTGTACCTCCTGGTTTTATAGCTCTAGACTTGATTATCGAAGTCTGTTTAAATATTCTTGATCATACTGTATAACAAAGTAAACGAGCTTAGAATCGAAATTGGTAGAGGTTAAAGAAACCATGGGAGTTCATACCAATTAAATATTGAAATCTTTACTGTAAAATTATTTCTGTCGAGAAATTTTCTCACCTTCATTCAAAGAGGGTGTTTCAAATATATAGAGAAATTTACACTTTGAATCCATTAATTTCAAAGTTGGCTTGTGTCATTCTCCATAAATAACTCGTGGTGTAAATCTCGTGAGAAGTTTAATCGCATTCATATAGTTACCATCAACATACGATAATGTATTGAATCATAACCACTGAAAACTGTATTCAAATCTACACTTATATTTTCTCAAAACTACTACCAGAAGAAAAAAACTACAATATCGGCCTCGCCATCACTTTCACAGCGAAAAGAAGGCCTTTTTCCGGAAATCTCTTTCACTTTAATTTTCTCACTCGAGAACCAGAAATGCAAATTCCGTGGGTAACTTGAATTTACCTCTGAACTTTCTTTTCATATTCGAATAACTTTTTCCAATCTATTGATAAGGAAAAGGACAGAGTATATTTAATGACAAAACCTATAGTCGTGATCAGCTATCTTGTCGTCATATGGTCGTCCCAGTTAGTTACAGCTACGACCAGTTTCCTAGAACTCATGGATAGGCATTGATACTCGTCTCACTAATCCTGGTGACCAATAAACATAACAAACGAATTGATATCTTGTCATCATCATTTTTAAATAAGTCTACCATATAATAAAGAGAATTACTACAGAGATATAATACAAAATACAGGGCCCTTTATATTTACTTGATACAAAAGTAGGTAGATGGAAGATTATCATCTTGAGATATATTTTCTAAACTTCGAGGATGATAAAAATTATATATTTATATGTGGGTCTATATTATTGGTGATTTATATTTAACTGTAAGTAGTATAACTATAAGGCCTCTAACTCATCCCCTATTTTGGCGAATGTGGTGGGGGGGTGGTCTTCGGAGAAGGTGGAGGTGGGGATGATGGTGGTGGTCATGGGCGGTTCGAGGTAGGAGGTGTTTGGGAAAAAATGGTGGTTGTAGGTTTATGAGAGGGTGGGGTGGGTGTATGTGGGTAGGGAAAAAGGTTGGGGGGAGTGGTCTGTGATTGGTCGCAATGGTGGCAGCCATGTTGTGGATGGGAGTGTGATTGAGAGTGGTGGATAGCTGTGATTGTCGGAGTGGTGATAGCCAAGCCGCTATCCAATGAGCAAGTGTAGCCATTTGGAATGGGAGTGGGTGGGGCCATTCGTTAGCCACAATCGTCAACCAATAGCTGCATTCGTCAACGGCATTGGTCGGCTGTTCAATCGAGGAAGTGAATGAACGGCGGCTATTTTGGAAGGTGGGAGGAGTCACCAGTGTTTATGAGCGATGATGCGGCCATGACTCAACCGACAAGTCGTTGCAGGAATTTCAACAGCCGTTTCAACGTCAGCACTTTCCTTATCAGTTGTTTATTCAAGCGACCGGATATCGGCAGCATCCTTCGGAAGAGTTTGGTTACATTAACAAGATAAAGTTGCAGGTGTTTATCCCGATCTGTGGGAATTCGCAGTAAACAATCAATTCTTAGAAATAATAAAGACGCAATTCTGAGAATTAGATCGTACGATCTGTGGAATCCTTTTGTATTTTCAAGGTCAAATTATTGCATCATATTATGCCAGTTCTGAGAATTTTGTGGAGTTGGCAGTTTTTAAATTACGCAGTGGAAAATTGGTGTACGTGACCGATCCCCACCATCAGGTTCATTCATCATCTGTCCTTTGAACTGTTAATATCGTTCTGTTCAGTGCTCTCTCTCTCGCTCTCTGAGTTTGTCTGTTTGTGCATCTACCAAACCAAACATCTGAAAATCGTGAGTTTTTATTTTATTTTTGTATTTGATTTTCAGAAATCTGTTTTTTCGAAACTTTTTTTTGTATGCCAAAAAGACACTATGAGTTTTTTGTTTCAAACATTTCTTCATATATCGAGGGTGGAAGATTTTTTTTCTATTTGTTCACGGGAAAGGATTATTTTTCCTTCAAAAACTTCTGAAGGATTGTTTATTTATTAGAGATGAATCTTGCAGAAATAAACGCTGTTGCGAGAAGTAGCCACAGGGAAACCGAAGCTCACCATGGCCGCTAAACAAGCCTATGCTAATCGAGAAATTGAGAGTGGTTAAAACGAAGTACGGGGACCCAATAGTAGCCGATTTGGAAACCAAATCAGTCTTCCTACCAAAGAGGGTTTTCGAGGTGTTACAGCCGAAAATCGACGAGTTCAAACCTCGAGACCATTCAATAATCGTGAAGCCATCCACGACGAAGACACCTGTCTTTGAATTCATCAAAAACTAAGACCATCCACCATAACATGGACGAAAACTGGGACAACTGTATTCGATTTCAATGAATCAAGGTGAGAGAGAGAAAAAAAATATATCTGTATTTTGTTTGTGAGAAAGCATTCATTCTTCTCGTTTTTTTAAATAACCATGAATTCTGAGCAAATTGCCGTTCTCAGCGATGAGATGATTATTGGAAACAGGGGGGCTCAAAAACTTCTCGAACAAAAATCCAGTCCAATGGAACGCGAATCATGGCTAAAACATTCAACATATAGTATTAGGCTTTGTACAGAAGGCAACAAAATTTCAGCCAAAAGTTCCATTGGAATATTGAGAAAATTGGAAACAAATTTGGGGCATTCAAAAACATGTCGTAATTCATCAAAAATTTAGGGGTGGAGGGTCAGGGGTTGGCTGCCAAAAAAAATCTAAAAAGCCGAGTCCGTACAGGGGTAATCATAAATTTGATACATAAAGACTCAAATCAATTTTTCAAAGACGCCTTCAGCCTTTTCAAACGTAGAATCAATAACATGTTGAAAAAATTCCCCATGCTGAAGGTTAATACTTGTTTTTGCGGGGAATTCGTCAAAATGGGCTTGGATAGGGAAAAATTCGATTTAAAACATCTCAATACTCAAAACGAAGTGATTGATAGGGGAACAGATTCACAGGGGTGGTTCGAGGAAATTGTTGTAGATAAATTGGGCAATAAATTGGAGGAATTTTGTGGGAAAGAAAGCGGGTGGGCATTACAAAAAATTGTAAATTTGGAAGTTAATATCAATCAATCAGGTTTGGGTAAAGGGGGTTCATCTTTCATCGAACTTCCACAAACCATTGCTAGAAAGAAGGCTTGTATTAACGTGCGAAATACCGACGACAATAATTGTTTCGGATGGGCGGTCGTGACAGCTCTGTACCCCGTTATAGTAAATACAGAGCGTACATCAAAATACCCTCATTGGTCGACCGTACTGAATATGGAGGGGTTGGAATTTTCCATAACTCTCAGTCAAATTTCAAAATTCGATAAACTTAATGGTATTTCGGTGAATGTTTATATTTTGGAGTTGGTTGAATCATCAGCGAATAACGATGACGACGGACACACATTTTTCACAACTGTACCGACGAGACTTACGAAAGAAAAATTGGCTCGACATGTCAATCTACTCATGATTCAAAATAAATTCTCTGTAAAATTAAATGATTACGAGGCACCGCCGGGTATTGACGAAGACGACGAACAGACAGACATTAAATTCCATTATAGCTAGATTAAAGACCTTTCTCGATTGGTTGGCTCACATATCAGTAAAGAAAAAATCAAGGAATATATATGTGATAGATGTTTGAATTATTTTCGTAGTCAGGAAAAATTAGACAATCATACTGTTGATTGTGAAAAAGCTAATCATTACAAAATTTCCTTCCCTAAATATAATCATGTCGAGTTCAAGGACTTTGTACACAAAGAAATGGTTCCATTTGTGATATATGCCGATTTCGGAACCGTTCACTGATGATGAAACCAAGTCCAAAACGGCGAAATACCAAAACGCATTCTTTATAGTGCAGGCTTATATTTCAAATGCAATTATGATGACACTTTGTCATATTACGATAGCCGTCGAGGTTTGGTTCGCGGAACAATTAAAAGCCATAGCCCAATTCGTTGAAAGAAAAATTTTAAAAATCATTCCCATGTCCGTCAATCCCATAAGAACGGCGGCGAATTCAACTTGTCATATATGCGAGAAACCTTTCCAAAAAGATAAAATGATTGTAGCCGAACATAACCATTTCACCGGTGCATTCAGAGGATGGGCACATCAAAACCCATGTAATCTCAACTTTAAAAAATCCTTTGTGGTTCCTATTGTTTTCCATAATCTTGGCAGTTATCACAGTCATTTCATTATTCGATATATCGCGAAACGTGGCAGGGTGAGTCTTCTTCCAATAAACAAGGAAAAATATATATCTTTCCACACAATACGACGAACAGACAGACATTAAATTCCGTTTCATTGATTCTTTTCGATTCATGGGCGCAAGCCTGGACGAGTTGGTGCGCACGCTCAGAGTGGAAGATCTCTGTAATACGAAGCGCGAATTTCAAAATTTGAACGTTGAACAATTTTCATGAATCACGCAATTCTGTCATTATACATTTTTCTTTATTCAGAACATAAATCATTTACAATTCTTGTTCTATATGATGAAAAATAATCATTCAATACATTTATTGTTTTGACGAATTTCTGTCAATTTCAGGACCAGGTACTTTTTCCGTATGTTTCGTCGGATTTCTGCCAATTCCAGGGCTAAATACTTTTTCCGTATGTTTCGGCGAATTTCTGCCAATTCCAAGGCTAGGTACCTTTTTCGTAAGCTTCTTCGAATTTCTGCCACTTTTCGGTCGCGCATGGCTCTAACGATCCTTCCGTCCGATATCTCAACGCTAAATGCTCTTGTTGAACGTTCTTTATGTTCTGATCTGTCACTTGAGTGACAACCCTTTTTCGTTCTTTACTCTTCTTTGGATATTTTCTCTTGGGAGGAAACAATTTGGAAATGATATTCTTATATTTCCATGACTTATTAGAGTTGATTTTTCCATCGGATCTTTTGTGTGCATTGGTGAGCATCAGAATTGTCTTATAGTTGAGAATGTCTCGATTGGTGAAATTTAAGGGTTGCTTTTTGGTTAGAAGTTCCTTCAAACCATCGGTTATTTCAAATGAATCGCTTCCCAGCTTCAATGTACTGCCTTCAATTGTTATAGGTTCCGTGACCATGAATAATCTCAAGTCCAAAACGGCGAAATACCAAAAACGCATTCTCTATAGCGCAGGCTTATATTTCAAATGCAATTATGATGACACTTTGTCATATTACGATAGCCATCGAGGTTTGGATTCGATGGAATGGTTCGCGGAACAATTAAAAGCCATAGCCCAATTCGTTGAAAGGAAAATTTTAAAAATCATCCCCATGTCCGTCAATCCCATAAGAACGGCGGCGAATTCAACTTGTCATATTTGCGAGAAACCTTTCCAAAAAGATAAAATGATTGTAGCCGAACATAACCATTTCACCGGTGCATTTAGAGGATGGGCACATCAAAACCCATGTAATCTCAACTTTAAAAAATACTTTGTGGTTCCTATTGTTTTCCATAATCTTGGCGGTTATCACAGTCATTTCATTATTCGAGATATCGCCAAACGAGGCAGGGTGAGTCTTCTTCCAATAAACAAGGAAAAATATATATCTTTCACACAATACGACGAACAGACAGACATTAAATTCCGTTTCATTGATTCTTTTCGATTCATGGGCGCAAGCCTGGACGAGTTGGTGCGCACGCTCAGAGTGGAAGATCTCTGTAATACGAAGCGCGAATTTCAAAATTTGAACGTTGAACAATTTTCATTAATCACGCAATTCTGTCATTATACATTTTTCTTTATTCAAAACATGAATCATTAACAATTCTTGTTCTATATGATGAAAAATAATCATTAAATACATTTTGTTTCGACGAATTTCTGTCAATTTCAGGACCAGGTACTTTTTCCGTATGTTTCGTCGGATTTCTGCCAATTTCAGGGCTAGATGGTTGGTTGGTTGGAAGCTGACGAGCCAGAGACAGGGTTGGCACTTAGCTTCCCTTGACACTGCGACCAGCTGGGATCTATTGTCGTCAGTGGTTCCTCATTCAAACAGGTTAGTGCCTTTAATTAGGTTTAGAAGCCTGTTGATAAGGTTCTTCGGATTCATGCCTGTTTCCGGGCTGATCTCTCAAAGGTTCTGTTCGCCTACTACTTAGGGTTCACAGTCGAAGATTGAAAGACAAGAGTTAGACCCGAGGCCTCCTCTTGATGACAAGCCATTCTTCAGTATCTATCCCCATGTCCTGGGTTTTGATGGGCTGAAGAATCTTTTTGGTTTACATTTTACCAAATGGCTTTGGAATCCACTCTGTTTCCGAAAGTTTCTCAGTAGGTGTTCGACCATCTGCTGATCCCTCCTCGGTTGGGTTTACGGTTTCTGGTGCCAAGTGTGATTCAACTGGAATCTCCTCGACTTCCATACCCGCTATCGGTGTTGGGTCTTCTTCAACTGGAAGTTCCCCAGGGTTGTTTTTCTGTGTGGTTTCCATTTCGTTCCCACGAGTGTAGGGAAAGGGTCGTCCACACCTGCGGTGCCCCCTGCGCAGGTGTAAGGCAGATTACTCTGGGAGGTCGCCATGTATCCCAGAGGCTCCGTTGTGATACCTGACTGGCTCAGGTATCATCCATCCCTCGGCACGGGTCGCTTAACGCCTTGGATTAAGCCATGTTGTGGTGGCATTTGGTTTGAGATTGACTTAGAGATCCGCAGGTTTTGACCATTTCTGGTCATTCCCACTGGATTTTCCTTGTCAACCCCGTTATCCAGCGATACCACTTGGAGGTAGCCACCTAAGTTTCCGCAACCCATCTTCATCTCTCGTAGGAGGTGAACATGTGTTGACGCAAACTACTCGCCTAGGGCTAGATACTTTTTCCGTATGTTTCAACCCCTGGAACATCGATTTTTCAGCTGCTTTTGGGTCGAGTGTATTGCTTTCGAGGATTAAAGTCCACCTATGTTAAAATTATTCCTTGCAAATATGGTCTGGAGGGTATACAGGGGGTAGAAGAAAATTTCGAAAATCACGTTTTTCAACCCCTGGAACATCGATTTTTCAGCTGCTTTTGGGTCAAGTGTATTGCTTTCGATGATTAAAATCCACCTATGATGAAATTATTCCTTGCAAATATGGTCTGGAGGGTTATACAGGGAGGGGGGAAATATTGAAAATCACGTTTTTCGACCCCTGGAACATCGATTTTTTTAGCTGCTTTTGGGTCAAGTGTATTGCTTTCGATGATTAAAATCCACCTATGACAAAATTATTCCTTGCAAATATGGTCTGGAGGGTTACACAGGGAGGGGGGAAATATTAAAAATCACGTTTTTCGACCCCTGGAACATCGATTTTTCAGTAGCTTTTGGGTCAAGTGTATTGCTTTCGAGGATTGAAGTCCACCTATGACAAAATTATTCCTTGCGAATATGGTCTGGAGGGTTATACAGGGGGTAGAAAATTTTTTCGAAAATCACGTTTTTCAACCTGGAACATCGATTTTTCAGTAGCTTTTGGGTCAAGTGTATTGCTTTCGAGGATTGAAGTCCACCTATGACAAAATTATTCCTTGCGAATATGGTCTGGAGGGTTATACAGGGGGTAGAAAATTTGAAAATCACGTTTTTCAACCCCTGGAACATCGATTTTTCAGTGCTTTGGGTCGAGTGTATTGCTTCCGATGATTGAAATCCACCTATGACAAAATTTTTCCTTGCAAATATGGTCTGGAGGGTAACACAATGAGGGGAGAAATATTGAAAATCACGTTTTTCGACCCCTGGAACATCGATTTTTTAGCTACTTTTGGGTCAAGTGTATTGCTTTTGATGATTTAAATCCACCTATGAAAAAATTATTCCTTGCAAATATGGTCTGGAGGGTTATACAGGGGTAAGAAGAAAATTTCGAAAATCACTTTTTCAACCCTGAAACATCGATTTTTCAGTTGCTTTTGGGTCAAGTGTATTGCTTTCGATGATTAAAATCCACCTATGATGAAATTATTCCTTGCAAATATGGTCTGGAGGGTTACACAGGGAGGGGGGAAATATTGAAAATCACGTTTTTCGACCCTGAAACATCGATTTTTTAGCTGCTTTTGGGTCAAGTGTATTGCTTTCGAAGATTAAAGTCCACCTATGACAAAATTATTCCTTGCAAATATGGTCTGGAGGGTTATACAGGGGGAAGAAGAAAATTTTGAAAATCACGTTTTTCGACCCTGAAACATCGATTTTTTAGCTGCTTTTGGGTCAAGTGTATTGCTTTCGAAGATTAAAGTCCACCTATGACAAAATTATTCCTTGCAAATATGGTCTGGAGGGTTATTCAGGGGAAAGAAGAAAATTTCGAAAAACACGTTTTTCAACCCCTGGAACATCGATTTTTCAGCTGCTTTTGGGTCAAGTGTATTGCTTTCGATGATTAAAATCCACCTATGGAAATTATTCCTGCAAATATGGTCTGGAGGGTTATTAGGAGGGAAATTTGAAAATCATGTTTTCGACCCCTGAACATCGATTTTCAGCTGCTTTTGGGTCAAGTGTATTGCTTTCGATGATTGAAATCCACCTATGATGAAATTATTCCTTGCAAATATGGTCTGGAGGGTTATACAGGGAGGGGGGAAATATTGAAAATCACGTTTTCGACCCTGGAACATCGATTTTCAGCTGCTTTTAGGTCAAGTGTATTGCTTTCGATGATTTAAATCCACCTATGATGAAATTATTCCTTGCAAATATGGTCTGGAGGGTTATACAGGGAGGGGGGAAATATTGAAAATCACGTTTTTCAACCCCTGGAACATCGATTTTTCAGCTGCTTTCGGGTCAAGTGTATTGCTTTCGATGATTAAAATCCACCTATGACAAAATTATTCCACGCAAATAGGGTCTGGAGGGTTACACAGGGAGGGGGGAAATATTGAAAATCACGTTTTTCGACCCCTGGAACATCGATTTTTTAGCTGCTTTTGGGTCAAGTGTATTGCTTTCGATGATTAAAATCCACCTGACAAAATTGTTCCTTGCAAATATGGTCTGGAGGGTTATACAGGGGGTAGAAGAAAATTTCGAAAATCACGTGTTTCAAATCCTGGAACATCGATTTTTCAGCTGCTTTTGCCAATGCCAAAACCAGAAACCAAGTGGGTTGGCCTATCTGTTCGTGGATGGGCGATACATTTTTTATTTGGTAACGAAATATCGTTTCTTTGGAAAGCCAAGTTACCGATCCATTTTTCTTAGTCTTCGTAAATTACGAGACTATATTGATGAATTTGGCATCAGACAACTGGCGGTTCCCAAATTATCTTGTGGCAGGGATCATAAAAATTGGAAACTTATGAAACCTATGATAAGTTTCCTTTTCCGAAATAGTAACTGTCACATACATTTCTTCGAGTAAGTCATAACAGTGGTTGAAATAGGGCTACCGGCGAACCTTCCACTTCAAAAAAAGGTTACGCACCCGAGTTGAAATGTATGAATTATTAATTTGTAGTGAATTTTACTGCTCTTACGGCAATACCTCCTGGGTGGGTGTGGAAATTTGCCTAATTCATGTGAACACAAACTTTTCTCCCGGTATAACCCTCCAGACCAATTTTGCAAGGAATAATTTTGTCATAGGTGGATTTTAATCATCGAAAGCAATACACTCGACCCAAAAGCAGCTGAAAAATCGATGTTCCAGGGGTTGAAAAACGTGATTTTCCAAATTTTCTTCTACCCCCTGTATAACCCTCCAGACCAAATTTGCAAGGAATAATTTTGTCATAGGTGGATTTTAATCATCGAAAGCAATACACTTTACCCAAAAGCAGCTGAAAAATCGATGATCCAGGGGTTGAAAAACGTGATTTTCGAAATTTCTTTCTACCCCCTGTGTAACCCTCCAGACCATATTTGCAAGGAATAATTTTGTCATAGGTGGATTTTAATCATCGAAAGCAATACACTCGACCCGAAAGCAGCTGAAAAATCGATGTTCCAGGGGTTGAAAAACGTGATTTTCGAAATGTTCTTCTACCCCCTGTATAACCTTCCAGACCATATTTGCAAGGAATAATTTTGTCATAGGTGGATTTCAATCATCGAAAGCAATACACTCGACCCAAAAGCAGCTGAAAAATCGATGTTCTAGGGGTCGAAAACGTGATTTTCAATATTTCCCCCCTGTATAACCTTCCAGACCATATTTGCAAGGAATAATTTTGTCATAGGTGGATTTCAATCATCGAAAGCAATACACTGACCCAAAGCAGCTAAAAATCGATGTTCTAGGGTCGAAAACGTGATTTTCAAATTTCTCCCCCCTGTATAACCCTCCAGACCATATTTGCAGGAATAATTTTCTCATAGGTGGATTTGAATCATCGAAAGCAATACACTTGACCCAAAGCAGCTGAAAATCGATGTTCCAGGGTTGAAAACGTGATTTTCAAATTTTTCTACCCCTGTATAACCCTCCAGACCATATTTGCAAGGAATAATTTTGTCATAGGTGGATTTTAATCATGAAGCAATACACTTGACCCAAAGCAGCTGAAAATCGATGTTCCAGGGTTCGAAAACGTGATTTTCAAATTTCTCCCCCCTGTTAACCCTCCAGACCATATTTGCAAAGAATAATTTTGTCATAGGTGGATTTAAATCATCGAAAGCAATACACTTGACCCAAAAGCAGCTGAAAATCGATGTTCCAGGGTGAAAACGTGATTTTCGAAATTTTCTTCTACCCCCTCTGCAACCCTCCAGACCATTTTTGCAAGGAATAATTTTGTCATAGGTGGATTTAAATCATCGAAAGCAATACACTTGACCCAAAAGCAGCTGAAAAATCGATGTTCCAGGGGTCGAAAAACGTGATTTTCAATATTTCCCCCCTCCCTGTGTAACCCTCCAGACCATTTTTGCAAGGAATAATTTTGTCATAGGTGGATTTTAATCATCGAAAGCAATACACTCGACCCGAAAGCAGCTGAAAAATCGATGTTCCAGGGGTTGAAAAACGTGATTTTCGAAATGTTCTTCTACCCCCTGTATAACCTTCCAGACCATATTTGCAAGGAATAATTTTGTCATAGGTGGATTTTAATCATCGAAAGCAATACACTTGACCCAAAAGCAGCTAGAAAATCGATGTTCCAGGGGTCGAAAAACGTGATTTCCAATATTTCCCCCCTCCCTGTATAACCCTCCAGACCATATTTGCAAGGAATAATTTCATCATAGGTGGATTTCAATCATTGAAAGCAATACACTCGACCCAAAAGCAGCTGAAAAATCGATGTTCCAGGGGTTGAAAAACGTGATTTTCGAAATTTCCTTCTACCCCCTGTATAACCCTCCAGACCATATTTGCAAGGAATAATTTTGTCATAGGTGGATTTTAATCATCGGAAGCAATACACTTGACCCAAAAGCAGCTAAAAAATCGATGTTCCAGGGGTCGAAAAAAGTTATTTTCAATATTTCCCCCCTCCCTGTGTAACCCTCCAGACCATATTTGCAAGGAATAATTTTGTCATAGGTGGATTTTAATCATCGAAAGCAATACACTTGACCCGAAAGCAGCTGAAAAATCGATGTTCCAGGGGTTGACAAACGTGATTTTCGAAATTTTCTTCTATATAACCCTCAAGACCAATACAATACAATATCGAAAATAATTTTTTTCTGATTTTTTTTGTCATATATCAAATAAATCTTTTTTTCTGACGTGAAAATATTCACATTTGATCACTCTTCCACTTGGGAATAGTATCGAATATAGATCTTTCAGGAATATTCATTTTAATTCAGTCCACAGTCGCGATTAAGTCATTCGGAATCGGCGAAAGTATTTATCAATTCCTTCGTAATGGCGAAAAAGGGAGGAAACACACCACTGGTCAATCGGGTATGTTCGGGATTTTGGCAGCCAGCTGCTGGCAGCTAACTTCACGTTGGTAAGTATTTTAGGATTCAATTTTTCTGGATTAGAGTATTTGAGGATTTGATATTTCCATGGATTGATTATCTCATGAAAGCATTGAGGTTTGTGAAACTTTCCTGAAAAAATCACTGAGGTTTCAGAATTTTCCTAAAAAAAATAAAGTTACTGAGGTTTTGATATTTTCCTGAAAAAATTACTGCGGTTTTGATATTTTCCTGAAAAAATTACTGAATTTGTTTCATTCAATGATATAACTTTCAAGATTCAACTTTAACTTCAAAGTAACTTGGAAATGTATTTATTTCTGAGGTTTTGATATTTTCCTAAAAAAATTACTGAGGTTCTGATATTTTCCTGAAAAAATTACTGAAATTGTTTTCAACGTTAACTTTAAAGTAACTTGAAAATCTATTTATTTTTTAAATTTGGGCAGTTGATGGCTTGAGATTTATCTCTGTACAGTAAATTTCCGAACAATGGGAAATTGGTTTTAGGGTTTAAGGATTTTTGGTATATTTTTCTAGCTGCGCAGTGGACGGCTTGAGACGTATCTCTGTAGGGTAAAATTCCGATCAATTGAAATGTTTTCATACTTCATCTGTATATTAAATTTTTCAAGTTCTCTCTTCAGTACTGAAAAAAGGCAATGAATAGCATGAACGTATTTGTACTCTTGATTTTTCATACCCAACATCGGAAAGGGGTGGTCGCCTCTTCCCATTCTAATCCAATCTTCTGAATGGGAAAAAATAAACAATGAAAATGGCTCATATTCAGTAAATTTCGATCACTCACTCAATTTTACCCTTACGGAAGGTCTGCTCCATTTGGCCAGAATACAAATCTTCTACCAATCGGCACCAGATTAAAATCAATCGATTCGATTAGCTGTTCTGAAAAATTATGAATTATAACTTGAAAAAACGCTTTAATTACATACCGTAACAACACTTCATCTCGATGATATTAGTTCAACTGAAATATGTAGGGTCCCCCAAAATTTTATCTGAAATCAGTCGCGCAGTCATTTGTTACCAAAGTGCAGATATGGAAAACATATTATTTGTTTTAATTGAATTTCTAAATCTTCCCAAAAGGTTTGTTTTGGGTTGCCCAAAACAAATCATTTGGGCTTTTCAAAACAAATTACTCCTCAATTTCGAAGGGCAATATTAAAAAACTGTCATGTATGGGGTTCGAACCCGCGTACCCTTTCGGGAACCAGATTGAATCTAGCTCTCGGCCAAAGCTACGTGAGGGTTATGCAAGTTAATGAATAATGATGGTTGCTGTATGAAAATTTTTCCGAAAAAAGGATATACAAAACTTATGCACACATTTTGCCCAGGCACTAGAAGATTTTTCTTGTTTGCTGTGAGTAATAACATTTTCAAAACATTATGTTACTCCATCGGCCAGGTTACCTGCAGCCAGCTCTTGTCCTGTATCTACGAGGGACCAGAAGTAGTGCGTGCTTTAAACATTCAATTTATTCCTTCTCTGCAATTTCCTCATGTACCATCCTATGGAATTCAATGTATTGTTTACAGAAAAATATCTTTCAAACGAGACTATCAAATATGAGCGTTTCTATTTAAAAAAAATCGATGACGTCGTAACTGGCACAAGAATGTTGTCACCCAAAAGATTAATATGTCAAAACGTGCACATTTGAATATTAAAATTGACGTATACGAGCGATTTTTTTCTTCTGGCCCTGTGAAGACATTCCAACCTTCACGTGCCCACTGTATAATTGAATCCCAGGTTTCACGAATCTGTCAGGCTTCGATATTCAGAGGAAGTGAATAAGAATTATTTTCGACCAACGTCAAATACTTTTTCATAAAGTTTTTCTGTATGATAAAAAATATTCCAAACTCCAAGGATTTGATATATACATATATATATATATATATATATATATATATAAGCAAAAGTCACAGCTCTGTGATAATTATCACCAAATCAGAAACTATACCAAAAGACATCCCCAAGACTATGGAAAATATATAGTTTTCAACTATATCACAAACTTCCTGTGATTGACACCAAAAATATATCCAAAAGCGGTGTAAGTGATACCATAATATTTGAGGAACCCTCTTTAAACCCCAATGAACCCTTGTCAGAGAAAGCAATCGAAACAGATGAGACTGAACACCGATATCATGATTCAATTCTATATATTACATGTGATATTTATAATTCTACCTGAACTTATTCGAAAAATAAATATGGTACTGTACTGAAATCAATTATCTGATTGACCTTAATAAATTCAATTGCTGTATACTGAGCAACGACAATTGATGAATCGAGATAACGGAACTTAATGAAGAAGTATCCCAAGTGGCCAGAAATATTCCTACATACCTCGATATCACACTATAACTCACTGCTTTGAAATCTCTTCCGCAGGAGAAAGGAAGATGCTCTAATTCATTAGTTATTCCAACATGAACAAATTCTATTTCTCAACTCAATGGCTGACTAGCTTCAGAACACACGATCTCTCGATCCAAGTTCGATCTCTAAGGGCCGAGGATCGCTTCGACGCATTCTTTAATACCAAAATCGTACTGTCAAATATTCGCATTCTCCTTCGCACTGACTCCAATGACTGTTCGCCGTTAGATGGCGCTAAGATTTGAAATAGTGATTGTTATATTGGAATTGATAAGATAACTTGAGCTACTCTTGATCATTTTGTATCTCTGAGCATATCAATAAGAAATGTAACAGATATATCATCACACATCCCCCTTACTCCGCAGATTTTTTTTTTGCAGCGCTTTGAAATTTTTTATATTGAAATACTTTTCTCAAAAATGATAAAAATCATATATGTGAATTATAGCATTTACTAAGCTAAAACTTCCTATTCCCCCTGTATAACTGACAGGCTTAATGGATGGAAGGTACTAATAATTCAAAAATTGTGTAAGTTTCAATAATTACAAGCCAAAGCTTCTTCTCGTTGTACTCATGACAACCTAAATGAGATAAGGAAGGAAGATAATTTGAACAAGTTCAAAAATGATAAATTTTGGTAAGAACCAACTAAAACTTCAACTCACTGCAACTGTGGCAGACTAAACTGGTGAAGGTAAAAATTGAAATACATTCAATTCCGCAAATTATAGTATTTACCACCTGAAACTTCAACTCTCTGTATTCATAACAGACTAATGAGTGAAAGAAAAATGGGTTGTGATGAATGACGACATCCAGGTCAAGAAACCATACGATCGAAGCCCTGCCAAATAATCCAGCCAAGATGCCCTCGTCGCTGCCAGATGTTATTGCTGCGCCGGTGAGGAACATCTATATCCACTCGTCTCCAGATTATTTGAGACAACTACCGCTACTACCGAATCAGGATGAGAAAGTCATCATTCAGCACACAGCTGGTGAAAAAAATAAAATAATACAAAAGTCAACCAATTTGGTTCAACCAGCTGTCACCAACAACTGGAGTAACTGTAGTGTCACCAAACTACAAATGAACATAGAGTTCACAAACAAAGTGCCAAAATTGTGCGGGAGTGTTTTCATTTTTGCCACTGCGAGCAAATCTTCAGTCTGACAGATCAAAAGGAGGTCAGGTCCATATAGTAGTCAAATTCAGCCGCCACTTGGTGCCTAAAGTTATGGTCGCCCGTAGGCTCACTACCAGCCAAATAAGACCCTCCAATATGTTCCCTTCCAGTGATCCCGTCAACAATTTTGACAGCCAGGCTGAACTATACCCGCACCCAACAAAAGCGAGTCCCTTAAAAAAAATTATTCCGCCCTAAATCGTATGACTACCCAAATGAAAACATACATTTTTGTAAGTGATGGTATGAAAGATAGTACTCAGAAATTTACCTTTTCAAAGAGTCCATGGTAAAAAAAAATTTGAGGTAAGGTATGTCTAAATCCAAAATTTTTCTGTGTCCAAAAATGGACCTAATTTTACTGGAGCATAAAAATTGACCCTAATTTTGCTGGAACATTCGAAGTACCCAATAACTCAGATGCACCTATACAACACGATACGAGCTTTCAAGCTCCCAAAAAAGAAATATGCTCATATACCAATGACAAGATGAATGTATACGCACAAGGTAATTTGAGTACTTAAATCCACCAAATATTATACCCATGCATCACCATGACAAAGATATATGCACACCAGAAATAACTTCGAGTTCTCTAACTCACAAAAATAAACAGGTAATAACTGCCTTTTATAAGTGCATGTGTACTAGGTAGTACACATGTACATTAATAATCGATATGAATGCATAAATAATACAATGATTTGAGTACTTAAACTCTGAAAATACTCATGTGTTTTACAAAAAATATCAAGGTACTGAATATTTCTGAATACACTCAGATAACTCTTCCAAAACTCAACCAGAATTTAAAAGATAATTTTTCATACCAAAATTACCATTTACAATTTCTCCCAAAAATTGTGATGAGCTGAAAATCATAACCAATTCTTCAGTTGAACGATCCACACCACTAGTATCCATCACAAAAATACTCATAATATCAGATGTGGTTAAGCTGAGGATGATAGGCAACTCAACAGAATCAAAATTGCACAATCTCTAGAGGCAAGAGATGTCTCGTGTTCTGATTTCCTTCAGAAGCACATAAATACCCTGAATAAATCCCCAACAAATCCCAAAAATGTAAACAAACAACCAAAGTAAAGTCAAAATAACTCTAAAACAAAATGGTATATACCCATGTTTTAGGAATTTTCAAAGGATTCCTAACACAACGTTAGTGAAAATATAGGATTCCACCATACCTGAAAGCTATTAACACCAAGACAAAAAGAAAAAAAGCTTCGGAGGTACTCCAAGTAAATATTGAGGATTATCTTACAATACACACATCGGCCCTCTCACTAGCAAGACAAGTGATAAAAATATTTAACATGGCTCCTACAGACAGAATGAGGGTGGGAATAAATTCCAAAACCCTTCCGCTTACTCAGAAACTCGGTAGTATGAGTTTCGAATGTTTTGACATCACTCAACAAGACATCAAAAACTCCTAAGATTACCAAAAAGTAGAGAGATCCATCATATGCTAGAAACCTAGCACTGACTCTATCTTCTTTCAATCCAAGAAAATGAAAGAAAAAAAAATCCGACACCTATGCTATAACGAAATTATTGTCTAGCAAATCTTCAAGAAATCAAGCCAACAGCACATCTATTCTACTTTGAATGTGAGATTATGCCTCGATTCAATATTCCCCAACAAACAACTACTTTTCGAGCCAATACTCACACCGAATATTGAACAACAGTTGATGAAATTGAATCAAACCACAAACTTCATCCCAAAATGATAATTCACAAATTCAAAAGCTATATTAGTCATGAAACAACTATTTTCCGAACTTAAACTCACGCCGAATATTGAATTACACATGAAAAACATTGGCCATAAAATTTGCGTTCCTCTTGATTTCACAAAGTTTGAACAACAAAACTTTGTTCCAGCATCCTGATATCCAAAAATAAATTTCTCAAAAAAAGAAAATGTCAAAAGACAAAGTGGTCAATTGATCGGAATTTTACCCTACAGAGATACGTCTCAAGCCGTCCACTGCGCAGCTAGAAAAATATATCAAAAATCCTTAATCCCTAAAACCAATTTTCCATTATTCGGAAATTTACTGTACAGAGATAAATCTCAAGCCATCAACTGCCCAAATTTCAAAAATAAATAGATTTTCAAGTTACTTTAAAGTTAATGTTGAAAACAATTTCAGTAATTTTTTCAGGAAAATATCAGAACCTCAGTAATTTTTTTAGGAAAATATCAAAACCTCAGAAATAAATACATTTCCAAGTTACTTTGAAGTTAAAGTTGAATCTTGAAAGTTATATCATTGAATGAAACAAATTCAGTAATTTTTTCAGGAAAATATCAAAACCTCAGTAATTTTTTCAGGAAAATATCAAAACCTCAGTAACTTTATTTTTTTAGGAAAATTCTGAAACCTTAGTGAAATTTTCCTGAAAAAATCACTAAGAAAAATCCATGACCTTCTTACCTGTGACATAATTCGAAAGAAGACTGAAAATTTCTGGAAAAAATATTTGAATTGATACCTAATGGCAATGAATCAATAACTAATCATAGATAATTCTTTATTTGAAGGATGTGCTCATTCATTCAAAGAAAATGTTTCATAGAATAATCAATTGTTGATGGGGTTAAATGAATTTTCGACTGTTTTTTTTAATTTATAATTTTGGTACTGAAATGTTTTCATACTTCATCTATATATTAAATTTTTCAAGTTCTCTCTTCAGTACTGAAAAAAGGCAATGAATAGCATGAACGTATTTGTACTCTTGATTTTTCATACCCAACATTGGAAAGGGGTGGTCGCCTCTTCCCATTCTAATCCAATCTTCTGAATGGGAAAAAATAAACAATTAAAATGGCTCATATTCAGTAAATTTCGATCACTCACTCAATTTTACCCTTACGGAAGATCTGCTCCATTTGGCCAGAATACAAATCTTCTACCAATCGGCACCAGATTGAAATCAATCGATTCGATTAGCTGTTCTGAAAAATTATGAATTATAACTTGAAAAAACGCTTTAATTACATACCGTAACAACACTTCATCTCGATGATATTAGTTCAACTGAAATATGTAGGGTCCCCCAAAATTTTATCTGAAATCAGTCGCGCAGTCATTTGTTACCAAAGTGCAGATATGGAAAAAATATTATTTGTTTTAATTGAATTTCTAAATCTTCCCAAAAGGTTTGTTTTGGATTGCCCAAAACAAATCATTTGGGCTTTTCAAAACAAATTACTCCTCAATTTCGAAGGGCAATATTAAAAAACTGTCATGTATGGGGTTCGAACCCGCGTACCCTTTCGGGAACCAGATTAAATCTAGCTCTCGGCCAAAGCTACGCGAGGGTTATGCAAGTTAATGAATAATGATGGTTGCTGTATGAAAATTTTTCCGAAAAAAGGATATACAAAACTTATGCACACATTTTGCCCAGGCACTAAAAGATTTTTCTTGTTTGCTGTGAGTAGTAACATTTTCAAAACATTCTGTTACTCCATCGGCCAGGTTACCTGCAGCCAGCTCTTGTCCTGTATCTACGAGGGACCAGAAGTAGTGCGTGCTTTAAACATTCAATTTATTCCTTCTCTGCAATTTCCTCATGTACCATCCTATGAAATTCAATGTATTGTTTACAGAAAAATATCTTTCAAACGAGACTATCAAATATGAGCGTTTCTATTTAAAAAAAATCGATGACGTCGTAACTGGCACAAGAATGTTGTCACCCAAAAGATTAATATGTCAAAACGTGCACATTTGAATATTAAAATTGACGTAAACGAGCGATTTTTTTCTTCTGGCCCTGTGAAGACATTCCAACCTTTGAGGAACCCTCTTTGAACCCCAACGAACCCTTGTCAGAGAAAGCAATCGAAACAGATGAGACTGAACACCGATATCATGATTCAATTCTATATATTACATGTGATATTCATAATTATACCTGAACTTATTCGAAAAATAAATATGGTACTGTACTGAAATCAATTATCTGATTGACCTTAATAAATTCAATTGCTGTATACTGAGCAACGACAATTGATGAATCGAGATAGCGGAACTTAATGAAGAAGTATCCCAAGTGGCCAGAAATATTCCTACATACCTCGATATCACACTATAACTCACTGCTTTGAAATCTCTTCCGCAGAAGAAAGGAAGATGCTCTAATTCATTAGTTATTCCAACATGAACAAATTCTATTTCTCAATTCAATGGCTGACTAGCTTCAGAACACACGATCTCTCGATCCAAGTTCGATCTCTAAGGGCCGAGGATCGCTTCGACGCATTCTTTAATACCAAAATCGTACTGTCAAATATTCGCACTCTCCTTCGCACTGACTCCAATGACTGTTCGCCGTTAGATGGCGCTAAGATTTGAAATAGTGATTGTTATATTGGAATTGATAAGATAACTTGAGCTACTCTTGATCATTTTGTATCTCTGAGCATATCAATAAGAAATGTAACAGATATATCATTACACATCCCCCTTACTCCGCAGATTTTTTTTTGCAGCGCTTTGAAATTTTTTATATTGAAATACTTTTCTCAAAAATGATAAAAATCATATATGTGAATTATAGCATTTACTAAGCTAAAACTTACTATTCCCCCTGTATAACTGACAGGCTTAATGGATGGAAGGTACTAATAATTCAAAAATTGTGTAAGTTTCAATAATTACAAGCCAAAGCTTCTTCTCGTTGTACTCATGACAACCTAAATGAGATAAGGAAGGAAGATAATTTGAACAAGTTCAAAAATGATAAATTTTGGTAAGAACCAACTAAAACTGCAACTCACTGCAACTGTGGCAGACTAAACTAGTGAAGGTAAAAATTGAAATACATTCAATTCCGCAAATTATAGTATTTACCACCTGAAACTTCAACTCTCTGTATTCATAACAGACTAATGAGTGAAAGAAAAATGGGTTGTGATGAATGACGACATCCAGGTCGAGAAACCATACGATCGAAGCCCTGCCAAATAATCCAGCCAAGATGCCCTCGTCGCTGCCAGATGTTATTGCTGCGCCGGTGAGGAACATCTATATCCACTCGTCTCCAGATTATTTGAGACAACTACCGCTACTACCGAATCAGGATGAGGAAGTCATCATTCGGCACACAGCTGGTGAAAAAAAAAAAAATACAAAAGTCAACCAATTTGGTTCAACCAGCTGTCACCAACAACTGGAGTAACTGTAGTGTCACCAAACTACAAATGAACACAGAGTTCACAAACAAAGTGCCAAAATTGTGCGGGAGTGTTTTCATTTTTGCCACTGCGAGCAAATCTTCAGTCTGACAGATCAAAAGGAGCTCAGGTCCATATAGTAGTCAAATTCAGCCGCCACTTGGTGCCTAAAGTTATGGTCGCCCGTAGGCTCACTACCAGCCAAATAAGACCCTCCAATATGTTCCCTTCCAGTGATCCGGTCAACAATTTTGACAGCCAGGCTGAACTATACCGCACCCAACAAAAGCAAGTCCCTTAAAAAAAATTATTCCGCCCTAAATCGTATGACTACCCAAATGAAAACATACATTTTTGTAAGTGATGGTATGAAAGATAGTACTCAGAAATTTACCTTTTCAAAGAGTCCATGGTAAAAAAAAATTTGAGGTAAGGTATGTCTAAATCCAAAATTTTTCTGTGTCCAAAAATGGACCTAATTTTACTGGAGCATAAAAATTGACCCTAATTTTGCTGGAACATTCGAAGTACCCAATAACTCAGATGCACCTATACAACACGATACGAGCTTTCAAGCTCCCAAAAAAGAAATATGCTCATATACCAATGGCAAGATGAATGTATACGCACAAGGTAATTTGAGTACTTAAATCCACCAAATATTATACCCATGACAAAGATATATGCACACCAGAAATAACTTCGAGTTCTCTAATTCACAAAAATAAACAGGTAATAACTACCTTTTATAAGTGCATGTGTACTAGGTACTACACATGTACATTAATAATCGATATGAATGCATAAATAATACAATGATTTGAGTACTTAGACTCTGAAAATACTCATGTGTTTTACAAAAAATATCAAGGTACTGAATATTTCTGAATACACTCAGATAACTCTTCCAAAACTCAACCAGAATTTGAAAGATAATTTTTCATACCAAAATTACCATGTACAATTTCTCCCAAAAATTGTGATAAGCTGAAAATCATAACCAATTCTTCAGTTGAACGATCCACACCACTGGGATTCATCACAAAAATACTCATAATATCAGATGTGGTTAAGCTGAGGATGATAGGCAACTCAACAGAATCAAAATTGCACAATCTCTAGAGGCAAGAGATGTCTCGTGTTCTGATTTCCTTCAGAAGCACATAAATACCCTGAATAAATCCCCGACAAATCCCAAAAATGTAAACAAACAACCAAAGTAAAGTCAAAATAACTCTAAAACAAAATGGTATATACCCATGTTTTAGGAATTTTCAAAGGATTCCTAACACAACGTTAGTGAAAATATAGGATTCCACCATACCTGAAAGCTATTAACACCAAGACAAAAAGAAAAAAAGTTCGGAGGTACTCCAAGTAAATATTGAGGATTATCTTACCAACCGACAATACACACATCGGCCCTCTCACTAGCAAGACAAGTGATCAAAATATTTAACATGGCTCCTACAGACAGAATGAGGGTGGGAATAAATTCCAAAACCCTTCCGCTTACTCAAAAACTCGGTAGTATGAGTTTCAAATGTTTTGACATCACTCAACAAGACATCAAAAACTCCTAAGATTACCAAAAAGTAGAGAGATCCATCATGTGCTAGAAACCTAGCACTGACTCTATCTTCTTTCAATCCAAGAAAATGAAAGAAAAAAAAATCCGACACCTATGCTATAACGAAATTATTGTCTAGCAAATCTTCAGGAAATCAAGCCAACAGCACATCTATTCTACTTTGAATGTGAGATTATGCCTCGATTCAATATTCCCCAACAAACAACTACTTTTCGAGCCAATACTCACACCGAATATTGAACAACAGTTGATGAAATTGAATCAAACCACAAACTTCATCCCAAAATGATAATTCACAAATTCAAAAGCTATATTAGTCATGAAACAACTACTTTCCGAACTAAAACTCACGCCGAATATTGAATTACACATGAAAAACATTGGCCATGAAATTTGCGTTCCTCTTGATTTCACAAAGTTTGAACAACAAAACTTTGTTCCAGCATCCTGATATCCGAAAATAAATTTCTCAAAAGAAAGAAAATGTCAAAAGACAAAGTGGTCAATTGATCGGCATTTCACCCTACAGAGATACGTCTCAAGCCGTCCACTGCGCAGCTAGAAAAATATACCAAAAATCCTTGAACCCTAAAACCAATTTCCCATTATTCGGAAATTTACTGTACAGAGATAAATCTCAAGCCATCAACTGCCCAAATTTCAAAAATGAATAGATTTTCAAGTTACTTCAAAGTTAACGTTGAAAACAATTTCAGTAATTTTTTCAGGAAAATATCAGAACCTCAGTAATTTTTTTAGGAAAATATCAAAACCTCAGAAATGAATACATTTCCATTATTAGTTAGATTTGGTGGAATAATTCCTCAAATCCAAGTGAATTTGACTTAGACTTTCGAATAAGTTCCCTTAAGGACAAGTGCTACTTGTGATTATTCCACTGATATTCACAGATAATAATATTTCCTGCAACTCTTCAATCCAACTTTTTAATGTGATGTTTCCCTCATAACTGCTGTAAAAGTATTGGATGCAATCGCGAAAGCCCTCTAGTGAACTTTAACGAAAACTGTTTATCAAACTTCCGTTACTTTTTAGAAGAAGATGTGAGCAGAATGCAAAGAATAATAGGGAACACGCATTATTTCATTTTATTTTTTCTTTGCATCACATCAGTTCGTTTTTCAAAAATTATATTTTGTGAAAATAATTTCTCAAATCCCAAAATTTCGTCGAATTCAAAGATGCTCCTCAATTCAAACTCGATTCGACCTTCACTTGAATAACTTCGTCCAAACACTAGCGTCAATTGTGGTTGTTTCGAGAATATTGAAAAACAATATTATTTCTTACAACCCAAACATAAATTCAACCTCACTATTAATGTGATGCTTCAGTATCCATTGAGAATAGGCGAGATCACCAACTTACAAATTTTCTTCATATGTGCTTGAAGTTGAAATATAGTGATAAAATATTATACAGGGTGTAACTGAATAAGTGTAAAACATTTAAGGAGGTGATTCCTCATCGAAAAAAAGATAGGATCTTTCATATAAAGAAACTTCATTGGAGCATCCCTTGTTAAGATACAGCCCCTTAAAGGGGGTACATAAAATTTGTATAACAATTTTTTTCACAAGCACTGAAAAAGTTACAATATTGAAATTAACCTGACGTTTTGTACTACCAAAAGACACTTAGCCAGTAATTTATTTGGTTTACCCATGGTTGTAAGGTGAAAAGCGCAACCCTAAAATTTATTTCCAATGTAACTTTTGTCTTATTATTTGTTTACCATTTAAAAATTTATTTCCGATAGCCTGTTTCATTCTAAACAAAAAATGTCTCTTGGGTTTTTTGCCCAAAATAAACCAGTAAGCAGCAAAACATTATTTTACGAACAACTACAGAGATACATCGTCATAAATGCGAACTGGATTTATTGTTATTTTGTAGTTAGTACCTGCATTAAACGATTAAAGGGTAATAAACAAAACTAAGTTATTAATAACAAAACACACAACATGTAGAAATCATAGTGAATGTTCAATATGTCTACCTTCAAACATTACGCATGCGTCTAGACGTCGGCGCATTGAGCCACGTATTCGCTCAAATATTCCTGGAGTCTCTCTGATTACCCTGCACGCATCGATGATGCGGTTTCTTAAGTCCTCTACATCGCGAACAGGAGTACGATATACCAAATGCTGTGAATGGCCCCAAATAGAGAAATCGAGAGGATTGAGATCCGGGGATCGAGCGGGCCATTTATGTGGTCCTCCTCGACCTATCCACTGATTTGCATATGTTTCAGTTAAATGCTGACGTGCTACTTGACTAAAATGGGCGGAGCCCCATCATGCATAAAAACATATCCCTTCTGACGCCCAAAGGAACTTCCTCCAGCAGTACTGGGATGCATCTTCTCTTAAAAATTGAACGTATGCCTCACCATTTAATCGAGGAGGTAGAAAATGAGGCCCAATTAAATCATCCCCAATAACTCTGAGCCACACGTTAAGAGAAAACTGTTCTTGATGGCTAGTTTCGACAATAGCGTGAGGGTTTTCATCAGCCCATATGTGGTAATTATGAAAATTAATAATCTTGTCCGAGAAAAACTACATTCGTCTGTGAATTCTATCGTCTTCAGAAAGTCACAATTTCTTCTAATCATTTCCAGCATCCAATTGCAAAATTCAAGACGGTTCGGAAAGTCTCGCGGTAACAGTGCCTGTACTCGTTGCAGATGGTAAGGGTATAAGAGTTGTTCCTTTAAAATTCGAAATACCGTCATATGATCAACATTTAGCTGGAAAGCAATCTTTCTAGTACTGGTAGTAGGTTGTTCTTCAATCAAATTAAGTACTGCTTCCTCAAGCTGTGGTGTTCGTATTTCTCGATGGCGACCACAATCCTGCGTTCTCTTGTCGAATGAACCATATTCTCGTAATCGTTGATGAAGTCGAGCAAATATTCTATGTGAAGGATGCTGCCGTTGAGGATACATTTCAGCATATCTTCTAGAAGCTTCTAACCCATTCCCCTGCGACAGACCGTAAACGTAATGCATATCAGCCATTTCCTCATTTGTTATGCCATTTTATTAACAAGTGAATTATTAAAGTAACAAATTAAGAACAGAACAACAACACACAATTAGTATTAATTCAATTTCGAAAATTCCCAAACTGACAGCGTCATACCAATTTAATTGTCACTATCGCTAATAGCGACCTACTAGATAGATTAGTTTCGTATTTTCGCATTTATGACGATGTATCTCTGTAGTTGTTCGTAAAATAATGTTTTGCTGCTTACTGGTTTATTTTGGGCAAAACCCAGGAGACATTTTTGTTTAGAATGAAACAGGCTATCGGAAATAAATTTTAAATGGTAAACAAATAATAAGACAAAAAGTTACATTGGAAATAAATTTTAGGGTTGCGTTTTTCACCCTTACAACCATGGGGTAAACCAAATAAATTACTGGCTAAGTGTCTTTTGGTAGTACAAAACGTCAGGTTAATTTCAATATTGTAACTTTTTCAGTGCTTGTGAAAAAAATTGTTATACAAATTTTATGTACCCCCTTTAAGGGGCTGTATCATAACAAGGGATGCTCCAATGAAGTTTCTTTATATGAAAGATCCTATCTTTTTTTCGATGAGGAATCACCTCCTTAAATGTTTTACACTTATTCAGTTACACCCTGTATATGCATAGTTTTTCCTCGAAGATATTGTAATAATATAAATAAACGCTGCTCTAAAACCCTCAAATTCAGAGAGACATTCAAACACAACGTTATTGCCGCTTCTAAGGAATATAATGAATTACGCTTGGCAACTATGTAATTCCCTCTCCGCGATCGGCGAGTCGCCAGTGTCACTATTTTGCGGAACTTCTGAGGAAATGTTATTCTGTTTCATCCTATGATTGAAACAGAACTCGTGTCAGCATGTGTTATATTGAAATGAAGACTCCTCATTTGATAGCTACTCTTGATTTAGTTATTCTTGGATGATATGTATGTATACCGAGTGCTATGTCATTATTTTTTCGGCCTGCTCACATTGTAAAGAAATATTATGAATAACGCTTGGTAACTGTGTAATTATCTTGCGCTCTCGGCAATCGGCTATAGATCTGAACTTGTTACGTCACATCCTGGCGCGGTTTTCACAGTGTTCAAACAGGAAGCATTTCTTTGGGATTTTTTTTTGAAAAAACTAATTAAAAAAAAATTGAAAAAAATCCAACCACTTTTCTCGTCGTTCTGGACATTGTAGTATTTTCTACAGAAATCAGTGGTCTCGCCTATACTATGATAATAAAAATATTAGTAAAGCATATAAACGAAGACACATGGAATGTGTGAAGTAACGATGCATATGTCCATTAGAACGCTATGAGTACGTTTTGGAATGTGATGAAAAAATTTGCGTTTTCAGTTTCCAATTATGAAAAACATCAAATATTTCTTCAATTTCTGAGTTTGTTGCTAGGTGGTAATGTTTATGTGCAAATCAAAATATTTCAGAAAAGGGACACATTAATGCTAAATTTGTTCCATGTTACTCGGACATCGAATATCTCATTTGTTTCATCTTCATCCAAGGATGAAGTAGTATGGTTGACTGACCATATATTTTTAGGCAATGCTTTTATTGGTACCAACGGACTAACGCCTTCTAGAATCCCATCTTTGTCCAACAATTTAGAAAATGCTTTCATTTTGTTTATTTCAAGTGTCATGGCATTTGGTCAATATTCAGATTAGAATTTGAATTTTCCTGTCTTGAGCATAAATAGGAAATACGCATGTGTCTCTTTTCCGAAATATTTGGATTTGATATTCAACATGACCATCTGAGAAGCTGAGCAAGAGACTAAGACTCTTCACAATTCGAAATGGAATTTTGTATCGCTTCAAAAGACGTACCGCTAGCGCCTCTGATGGATGTATTCATCGGTACTTTACATCTTCCAAACTTTTACCAATAGGGTTGTAGCCTCGGACTGTTCCATTCGTTTCGTTCATATGTTATAGTATTATTTCTGATAATTTCATTAAGTATTATCTATAATACTAATTATTAGTTAAATATCACATCAATTTTATGTTCGAGTTGTAAGAAATATTATCATTTGTCAATATTTCTGAAACAACCACAAGTAGCGCTAGTGTTTGGAAGACGTTTTTTGAATCAAGGTCAAATCGAGATTAAACTGAGAAGCAATTTCAACAAAATATTGGGATCTGAGGAATTATTACTGAAAAATAAACTCATGCGTGTGCCCTATTATTTAGGATTGGCATCATTTTGAGAGATCGAATGCATATTTGTCACGTATCTTTTTGGCGGTACTGTTAATTTGGCATATTCTGAAGTACATTAGATATTGAAAAATATCTAATACTCCTGGCGGTTTACTATTTATATATCAGGTACTCCTTGGAGATGCAAATATAGCAAATACAATTTGGCTTCTCTTACCTGGGGTCATTCGATATTTGACAAAAAATAAAAAATGTTATAATACTAACAGATGGTTCAACTTCAGACAATGATTCAAATTACTAATACCCCTTTCATTCATCGATAGAAAAATCAGAGCGTATATTGATAATTATTAAAAATTCTAGTGGTCTTCTTCTTTTTCTTCCTTTAAAGGGCTGTGCCCAAGGGCAATGCTTACTCTCTTTGGAAATGTTCTTGATTTTGCTCAGGCAATTGAATATCTCCAATTTCCCAACTGGCTTTTTGTTCGAATGAGGTTCCCTGTATTATTCCATTATTTTCCTTCAATAAGAGCAAACATGTTCGTAGAGACTTTTCTCGATTTGTGGTAGCTCCAAGCTTTACATAACTAGAAATCCCACCAACGGAGATAGAAAGATCACCCCGGTACAGAAAGAAAGGTTGATATTTATATCAACAAAAAACGTTTTTTTTTTTTATTTTCAATGGGAGTCATAGAAAATATTCAGAAATTTAATCAAGATGTCTGTTCTTTGTCTGTTTGAATCAGAAAGAATCAGACTATATCAAGTTCATTGTATTAATGAAAAACTGGAGATTCATTTATTGGACATTCCAAAATAATATGATTGAGATACCCAATTTGGCCGCATTCTCAACAAGGATTTTCTTCAATTCCAATACGGAATAAATGATTAAGGATTAAACAATGACCAGTCCTCATTCGTATGATTGTTGTTGAATGCCTCTATTAATATGTGAAAATTTATTAAACCAAGTGAAATGTGGTAAGAAGTTGTTCATTTTAAGTTAAAATGACTCTCGTTTTGCATGCTTAGTAATCCAATATCCTGACCGATGACTCCAAACTTGTTTTTTTATTATTGGTAGGGAACAAGAAAAATGCAGTTTTATATTAGCTGGGATATTCAGATTACGACCTATATTTGCCAGATGATCAGCCCTAATATTACCAATGATGCCGGAATGACCTGCGATCCAAGCAAGATTTATATATATATATATATATATATATATATATATATATATATATATATTATATAATAAAATATATATATATATATATAAATTTTATTATTCTTTGCCAATAGTATACCTTTTTTGTTAATAAGGAGACATGATCCGTATCTTTGGAAAAGTTATTATTAAATATATTTTAGGGAGCGCTATCTGAATCAGAGAGGATAATAGCATGATTAATTTCCTTCTCAAGTATTACTTGTAATGCATGATTAATAGTAACAATTTCCGCTTTGCAAATTTGCGTATAAATGGGTAAGTTGTAGGAAAATGAATACGTCATATCCGGAGAGAATACTCCAAATCCAGCCCTACCTGACGGGTCAGTTGAGCCATTCGTGAAGAATTCAGTATGTGAGGATAAGCTATTTAATATGTTCTAGTATATGATCTTGATTTAATCATTCCTTGAATTATTTAGATCAAATACACTCATAGATTCTAATTGGAGATCCAATTCGACTTGATGACAGGAAAGTATATCACTTGTACATATTTTGAAAGAGTTATTTGGAAACTTGGTAAGTATATCCACTAATCTAGGGGTTTCTTCATTTCTCCAATATGGGATATTTTCACAGCTAAATCTTAGGGATGATATCGATTCGATTATGGGGTTATGGTTTATGCTTAGGTTTTCCATTATAAATTTTCCGGTAAGCCATTTTCTACGATACTTCAAGGGAAGTTCTCCTGATTCTGCCAATAAGGCTTGAATTGGGGTGGATTTCATACAACCAGTAACTATTCGTAAACTCTGGTATTACAACTGATCTTATTTTTTTTTGACGGATTTGGAACATGGAACAAGAATCTGACACCCATAATCTAGGTGAATGTGAACAAGAGAGTCATGTAAGATTTTTAATATTTTAGGATCACATCCCCACAATGTGCCGCACAGGGCGCGCATGACATTTAAACTCTTCTCAATTTCAGGTTGTAAATAGTTGACATGTGCGTCCCACTTCATGTTTTAATGCAAGATTATGCCAAGATAATTCACTTTATCCGTCCATTGAATAGTTTGAGAGCTTTATAAGATATTAGGATAAGTGGATCGAGGCGAACCTATGGAGAAAATAATAGACTTCGATTTGATTCATTAATAGATAGTGTGAAATTATGATTATTCAACCAGCTTTCTAAATCTGGTATAAATGAATTTACTTTGAAAATTATATTATCAATATTCACACCCTTTGCCAGAATGACAAAATCATCAGCTTACTGTCACAATTGGAAGTCTCTAGGTATAATGTTGAATATAGAAGCAGTATAGATATTGAACAAAATGGTACTGAGCGGAAACTCTTGTGGTTGACCTTTAATACTATGATTTGGACCAAAAATTTGTCCAGTACTATCTCTTATGAATAATGATCTGTCAAACAAAAAGGTATATATTAAGTTTAACAATTCCTGTGGAATTTCTAAATCTTGAAGAATAGAGTAGTAGAGTAGTAGAGTAGAATGTTACTATTTGTCCGCAAAGTTAAACAACCAAAACCTCCTTGTAAGGATTTAAATCAATATCATCGGTTGTAATAGGTCTAAAAATACCATTCGTGTTCGTGATAAATCCGTGGATTACACCTAACCCGATGAATAGGCTAAACACCCTCCGTGAATTACGCCAATGCCGCCAGTCGAGAAATAATTTTCCATCGAGCCAGCTGTGCTACGAACAAACGTCTCCGAGAACATTCAGTCACCCGATAGTAGCCAGAGACATCAGTCCGTTCGAGCAAAAGCGCACGCTGCCATCTGACGTTATCCGGCCGACGACACATCACGTGGATTGCTACCAAGGAGAATTTTACAAGCTGGGTAATTATACTATGAAAATATAATTTGAAGCTAAATCGGCAGAGTCTCCAAATCGGCGCGCGCCTAAACTCTATCGAGAGGAATTAACGAAACAGAGGGAAACCGACAGTAGGTCCGTTCAGAAAGATTTCAAAGAATAATTAGCTTACCGAGTCTAGCACCAGCAGTCACGCGTCCGACAAATAGTATCCAAAGTGTGAGCCAACTACCGAAGAAATCTACTACCGTAGTTACGTTTTATACCAGGCCGTCCCTGGACTATGAATATAATAACCGGGAATAGCTGATTATGAACTTTATCCGAGACTTATCTCTTCATTCGAATATTATCTTTTATAGTATGCATTAATATCGTATTTTATCTATTATTCATGCTTATAGTGATTTTATTTCGAGAATTATCTTTTACATGTTATTTTTTTAAAGCTTATTGTTACACATGTTCATAAAAGCTCTGAGAATGTTAACCATTCAGTTCAGTTGTTACCAGCTATTCATTAAAGTAAAAACACATAGTGAGATTCGATTAATCTTTATTTGTGTGAAAGTTTGGGTGAAAAAGAGTACAAAACTGGCTGAAAACCACGCAGAGGCTTCTACGAACCACCACTGCTAGAAGCTCAACGTAATTGGCGCAGTCGGTAGGATAGTCGCCGTACAAAAAGGTGGAAAACGGGACTATCACAAGGACAAAGTGTTTCGAGAAGTGGGCTATATATTCATTGTCGACTCACGGAGCCACCAATTCTTGGACTGAATATTCAAGAACCGGCTAGCAACCTTTCTGGAGGACTGTTCATCCCTTGGACTGGTTCAACACAAAGAAAACAGAAACAAGCAACAACCTTTCTGGAGGACCGTTTATCCCTGGACTGGTGCAACACAAAGAAGAAGAAAAACAGAAACAAGCAAACTACACTGAGAAATAACCTTCCTGGAAGAACTTTTATTCCTGGACTGGTTCAACAGAAATCTATTCAACAACAAAAGACGTACAGGGTGAGTCTCTCATTCATTTTCCTTTATTCTGTCCTACTTTTTTCTCTCCTTTATATGGTGTTATTAGTGAAATTATTCTCTCATATTTTATTTTATGATTCGTGATTTGAAAAATTTGGCAAAAATAAATAGTGAAACAAGGCAACAATCAAGATCGCTCAATATTTCATTAGAAGAATCTGATACTGATTTGGAAGGTTCAACTCAAAATTTATCACCTTCAAGATCAAATTTAGATAATATTTCAACCACAGCAACAATGTCAGAGACAAATTATCAGCAGTTGAGACTTTTCTTAGATATTATTCCATATTTTAATGGAGATCCATGGGAACTCAATAATTTTATTGCCGTTTGTGATGAAATTTTTTAACAATACAATAATGAACCTCAGTTCTACAAAAACTAATTTTTAGAGCAATTTTGAGTAAATTGAAAGGTAAAGCACTCACTTTGATATCTAGTCGTACAGAATTAAATACATAGGGACAAATGAAAGACCATTTGAAAATATCATTTACTGATCAAAGATCTTTCACCTGTCTTCTCCAAAAGCTACACAGTTTGAGATCCCAACCAAAAGAAAATTCTTATAATTTTGGCGTTCGTTGTCAATATACTAGAAGTTTGATTTTTTCCTCAATAAATAATGACTCTACAATGACACGTGAAGAAAAACAAATTAATAACATTGAAAAACTTATTTCGGTAACATTTTTGAAATATCTTCCACCAATAATACAAACAAGTGTTCGCCTCGAAGACCCAAAATGTTTGGAAGAAGCTATGAAGAATGTTATAGAAGAAGGAAATTTCGCAGCATTGGTCAACGATGGAAAAAGAAATGTTCCACAGCAGTTACCAACACCAAATTTCAAAGCACCTATGGTACCAACACCAAGTTATTCACAACCAACCAATATGTACTACAGGAATCCGAACCCTCAACAATTTTTTAGCAAACCAAATAATTTGCAAACACCACAATATTTTCAGAACCAAAATGCACAACCATTCTTCAACCAGCAATCGAAAAATGACCCTAGTCAACCCATTCAAGTGACACCTAGATATGTACCACAGAAATTTTCCTCAAATCTACAAGTTTTTGGAAAACCATCCAACACGAATGTTTGGAAACCGACAAATCAACCTGCAGCGTTCAAACCAACACCAATGTCTACAATTACAAGGCAAATACCTTCTCAAAGAAATATATTCATACCACAGTCTAGACCGACATTTCATTCAGAAGAACTACACCATGTGTCAGAACCACATTCATCCAATTATGAACAATTATAAATGATGGAAGGAACAACAAATGAAGAAAACTGGGAAATTCCAGTGGTTACTCAACAAAAACCAATACAAAATGAACAAAGAAATGAAGAACAAATTCAAGATGGATATCTTGAACCATGTTACGAAAACCAAGAAGAAAATTTCACTTTACCAGCCTCTGGAACGGAAACTACTTAGAATTTAATCATTTGGACTAAAGAAAACTACCCTTCATTACAATATCAGGATTGTATAAACCACTACACTTACTTATTGATTCAGGTAGTCATATTTCTCTTATGAATCCAATTATAGCAAAAAATTATTTTCCGGAACATATAATTACAAAGCCAAATATTATCAAAACCCTATGTGGACACCAAACAGCAAAATATGAAGCACATATTCCAGCCTTTGCTGAATTCCAAATAAATGAAAAAATTATTTTCGCTCTCTCTGACGGACTCATTAGCTTCAGAGACCTCAAAAATATGGGTTTCAATTGGAAACTTCAAGAAGAATATTTTGTTAGGAACGATACTATTATACCAGTATAACAATGTTCCCCTTCTGAATATTATAATTATAATATAACTTTGAATAAAAATGAAATATTCAGGACAAAACTTCCAACCAATGCAACAATAGATGGAACTTATTATATTCCTCACAAAGAAATAAATTCACACTGTTTTATACCCGAAAGTATCGCAACTGTAGAAAATGGACAAGCTATCGTCGAAATTCATAATGTGAGCATCGAAGATACTTATACCAATCTCAGATACCCTTTGGAAGTCTTCCCAATTACTGATTTTGAAATTTATCAAGCGGAAATAAATAACTTTCAACTTCATCCAGAAAGAAGAAATCGGAAATTTATTGAGAATAGACCATCTCAATGGAGAAGAAAAAAATAAATTGTTAAAACTATGTCAACAATACCACACCGTATTTCAGTATCCAAATCAACCTCTTTCAGCAACTACTCAAACCACTCATGGAATCAAAACTACTGATGAAGAACAAATATATACCAAATCCTATGGATTTCCAGAAATACATGAAGAAGAAGTTCAAAATCAAATAACAAAAATGTTAGAAGATGGAATAATAAGAAATAGTACAAGCCCTCGGTCAAGTCCAATATGGATCGTCTTCAAAAAACCTAATACCAGTGGAGTAAAAAAATGGCGTATAGTAATGGATTATAGGAAACTCAATAACAAGACCATCCAAGATAGATTTCCAATTCCTAATATAGATGACTTACTGGATAAACTTGGAAGAGCACATTATTTTACAACTTTGGATCTTGCCAGCGGGTTTAATCAACAGATGCAGGACATTTTGAATTCTTGAGAATGCCTTCTGAACTTAAGAACGCACCGTCTACATTTCAAAGAATGATTAATGAAGTACAAAAAAACAGATTAACAAAACATGTTTAGTGTATATGGATGATGATTATTATTTTTTCTTCAACTTTAGATAAACATATAATTAATCTCAGAGAAGTTTTTAAAAAATTCCAAGAATTTAACCTAAAAATGCAATTAGATAAAGTGAATTTTTGAAAAGAGAACTGAATTTTTAGGACATGTTATTACAAATACAGGAATCAAACCAAACCCAAGAAAAACAGATGCAATAATGAATTTTCCAATTACAAAAACACATGGAGAAATTAAGAATTTTTTAGGAATGATTGGTTTTTATAGAAAATTTATTAATTATCTTGCTAAAATCACAAAACCCCTCACAATCTGTCTCAAAAAAGGTAAAAAAGTAGAACATACTAGAAAATTCATTGAAGCTTTTGAAACCTCTGAAAATATTTCATGAGATGAACCAATTTTGATTCATCCTGATTTTTCAAAAACATTTACTTCAACAGCTGATTTTGCTATAGGAGCAGTCCTTTGTCAAGATGGCAAACCTATAAGTTATGCTAGTCGCACTCCCAATTCCAATGAAATTAATTATTCAGTAATTGAAAAGAAACTTTTCGTAATTATATGGGCAGTGAAATATTTCAGCCCATATTTGTTTGGACGTCATTTTAAAATAAGATCAGATCATAAACCATTGAAATGGTTTTAAAGGCCATGGAAATTAATGTTTCAGAATATGATTATGAAAAAAAATTGCTCATCAAACCAATGAATGAAACAGGAGACATAGATGAAACAATTCAAGAATTTATGGATGATACTGAGAACTATGTTACCACAGTTCATTCAGCAGATGAAATGCCTATACTTACATTTCCATATATTGATAAGCCGTTGAATTATCATAAATCAGATGTAACAAAAATAACTGAATCATCTCCGGTATCAAAGAGAAAATGTTTGAAAATCATAGATATTACATAAATCTCATAAAAAAAGATATAGATGAAGATTTAGAAATATTCATAGCAAATCTTCATAATAATACTATATATTATCTACATTTTACAAATGAACAACATGAAATATATTTTTTGAAAACAATTCAAGATGAAATAATAAGAATAAATTCAAAATTGATTATTTGCTCTACCAAAGTTACTGATGTGACATTAGAAAATGAGAAACGAAACAAAATGAATTATCATCATGTATATAAAACAGGTCATAGAGGTATCACCACAACAATTGATTCTATAAAAAAAACTATTATTGTATGTATGTGTATGAAACAGAAGGCCATTGGAAGCTACTGACCTGTCATTTTTGACAGATTGTCAAACTCGACTCAGAAGAGAGCCAGGCGTCCGTGCGATACTTCCTTTGACGAATTATCGAGTGCGCAGAAGCGCTCCCCACCATCCGTTTGTCGATAGGAAGTACGGTTCTCAAGATACGAGCACCAGACCAAGAGTTGAGTTCTGACCGTGAAACAAGTAAGACGTGCGAGCTCCGAGTATTCACCTGAGATGCCGACAGGATGAGGAACTGGAATATTCGAGTTATGCCGTTCGGCCTCCACGCCGCTTCTGCGACGTTTCAACGACTGACAGCATTATCCGGCCGGAAAGGGACCCATTTTGTTTCGCATATCTGGATGATATCATCGTGCTAGAAAAAAACCAGTCGAACCAGTACGACAAAAAGAAAGAGAAAGTACAACGAAGTCCTGAGACGTTTCCAAACTATTTTATCCGAAAAAACCGCTTGTACCCCTATTTTTGGGACTTCAACGACCTTACGGAGCCAGAACTCTCCAACCCATGAAAAATGTGTGTCCCTAAGACGACAAGGGTCAATTTACTGCATGAGATGCACGATGCACCCACCGCCGGCCATATGGGAATCGCCAAGACAATAGCCAGGATCGCCGCTTGCTATTACTGGCAAGGCATGTTCCGCGACGTAGCCAAGTATTTCCGGAGTTGCGATTCCTGCCGTCACAAATTAAACCAACCGGCGAGATGCAACCATCGACTAACCGTCAGCCCCGGGAATGCGTCAGTACAGACCTTGTTGGTCCGTTACCCCGCTCCACCCGTGGAAACACATTCCTTGTCCTGTTCCAAGACCGATTCACGAAATGGGTTCAGTGTCGGCCTATCCGTAAGGCTACTGCCAAGGCCGTCACCCAAGCTGTCTATGAGGAGATTATTACCCGCTTCGGATGTCCGAAACTAGTCCTCAGCGACAACGGAACCCAGTTCACAGGGCACCTGTTCGAGTATATTTGAAGGAACTTGGAATTAACTACCGTAGAACACCGCCAATTCCGTGGAGAGAGTCAACAAGACCTTGAAGACGATGATCGCCCAGTTTTGCGACCAGGACCACCGCAAATGGGATTCACACTTCGCCGAACTGATTTTTGCGATCAATATCGCATTTCTCAACTTTGGAAAAGAATTAGAAGTACCGAAAGCCATGTGCCGGCCACTAGTGACACCGATATCGGAGGACGAAGAGGAAGTCGGACAATCCGAGATCACCGACCAAACAGAAAGGCTCAAACGCCTGCAGGAAACGATTGAGATGGTCCGGATCAACCTTGCCTAAGCTTTCACCACTCAGAGCCGCCACTACAATCTTTGGCGCCGAGAATGGCGATGTCCATGTGGGTGACCAGGTGATGAAGAAAGAGCATCACCTGTCCTCAGCCGAAAAGGGTTATGCCGCGAAAACGGCTCCCAAATACTCCGGTCCCTATACGGTAACTCAGGTAATATCCCCCGTGGTATATGACCTCAAAAACCCCGCAGGCAAGTGGCTTCTCAGGGTTCACATCAGCGATCTACGCCCGGCCCATTTGACGGACCCATCACTCGTTTAACCTGTAGATTTCTTTCGGCAAAAAGCCATGTCGAAACGATGCCCTGGAGAGTTTCGGAGGGGCGCCGCGCCGCGTCGTCGCCCCCAGATCACATTATCTGCCGGACCACCAGCAAGGGCCCCGACACGACCAGCTCCCGTGTTTCTCCAAACCCCTGTTCCACTGTCCCTCACGTCACGTTGAGTCTAGATATTCAAAGAGTACAGACCACATTTTTGGAGACAATTATATTATTAACAAGTAACCTTTCATGCCAGCGTGAAGAGAGTTTGGAACCGAAAGACTTTGATGTGATGTGGTTCAAGCTATCTGATACCAAACTGACTAAGTTCCTCTGCTGCCTTTACCTATCACCTAATGAACCTTCATATTGTCATGAAGCATAAGTTTAATGAATCCAAAATTTAAATGTTTCCTCTCCTAAAGTCCACAAGGGCATTTCAGTTCCTGTTCTGCACTCGTTTGTATCTCATAATCAAATCAATACCCTGTATAGAACAGTGCAGAGAGAAATAGCAGGAACTGAGGTGTTGAATTACATTAATTGAACTCGATCAGCAAATAATGCTGATCAGAGATTTTCGGAAGGAATGACCTGTGGAGAGGGGCATTGATTGTCGAGTTTTGCTAATAATTGAGAAGAATAGAACAGGGAGTTGATCGCGAGTTTTAATCGAGTAAACATCGAAAATAATCGGCGGATGACACTTCTCCCAATGGCACCAGAAATGGATATTATAATGTAAGTACTTTGTTTTTCCTATTGTTCATTCATTTTAATAAATCTATATTTTTATAAATGTGTCTCTTACCTAATTGACTTCACCTCTATTCTTGCAGCCGCACTGCAAGGGGAACAATTCAGGGTTGTTAAAGTTAAATGGGGTTCGAGTAGCCAATAATGATCATGGCTATTCTCGATATTAGAAAATGTGTTGTGGGCTTGGAAAAAGTCCCGACATAATTGGTGGAGGTGCCGTTTTGATCCAAAGACTGATTCTTCCTAATCAGTCTCCAGTTTTCTTGAAAAACTGATATGATTTTCATCTATTTTAATCTGAAATAATTTTAAACTACTTTTTTTAGCATTACTTAAGTTTTACATATTCTATGAGGGCAAGTTAATTAGGAGATACATTATGATTATTTATCTGGTTTTTATTTTTTGCACACATATAATGAATTGATGGTGAGCTCATGTGATGAATAATTGTTGGTTTTCTGTATTCTAACACAATGAGTATTTTATTGCGGTGGCATTCAATAATTTCTAGGGGAACAGTAATCTGAAAAGATATATATAAATATTATTTTTTTTAAGCTTTTATTCCTCTCATTTCAATCAATAAGAATTGTTTTCCTGAGCCAACACATATTTGAGAATTCCATACTAGGTTCACTAAATTAATTTCTGCCGAGACCAGTTCACGTTTCTACAAACATCTGGCGTGGCACACTACTTAACTATAATCCCTCTTATTTCTGCTGAGACCAGTTCACGTTTGTTCACAAACATATGGCGTAGCACACTACTTTACCATAATCTCTCTTATTTCTGCTGAGACCAGTTCACGTTTGTTCACAAACATCTGGCGTAGCACACTACTTTACTATAATCCCTCTTATTTCTGCTGAGACCAGTTCACGTTTGTTCACAAACATCTGGCGGTGCACAATATCTTACTATAATTTATGCCGAGATCAGTTCACGTTTTCTTACAAACATCTGACATGGCAACTACTTTTAACATAACTCTTCTATAAATTATATACTCCCTTAATTTACCTTAATTCTTACAAAGCTGATTATCGTTCGGTTTGTTATATATTGTAAAATAAATTCTTTATATCTTGGTACAAATGAATAAGAAAAAAAGTAAAAAGCCAAGCAAACGCCAAAGATCCCTCAACAGAGCCAAAGTAAGACTCGCACTGGACGATCTGAACCACAGTGAAATTGCAGAAGTTATATTACCACCATTATCGCCACCTATTAACACAATTCAAGATTATACAAAAGATTTCGAAAATTTGGAAAATAGCATTTCACTGAATACCTTGCTCAATGAGCAGATCGAAGATCTTGAAAAATACCTTTTTTCATGTGAAAATACTCCCGCCCCTAATAGCCCCGAGCAATTCCTCTCCGAAAAAATTAAACTAAAATTCAAAAGATTATTTGGGGACGATTACTAACAGAAAATAGCTACGGTTATTTTATTTTTTTTTCCTTTTTTTTTCAACATTAGAAAGAAATACTTGAAATACAGAAATATTTCGTTCAATATTACCCTGAAAACGTAATTAAATATAAAAAAAAAAATTTTTTAAAATTTTGGTAAACAGTCTAATGAAACCAAAAATCATGTTATACACACGGGGAAAAATATATTCACAGATGAGGTATGAGCAGTGAAAAAAAAAACAATATTTTACAAGGTCACTTAAACTAAAACTGAAAACAAAAAACGACGATATTTCTAAGGAAGGTCAGACCTCGTGCACAGGAGCATTTCAACCCGAATTTAGCAGCACAAGCAACTTCCCTTCTGGTGATCCATTTGCGCCATCTAAGAGAATACCTAGATCTCCACAAAAACCATAATTCACAAGACCCAACTCAATATCGGGTGTAACAAGGGTATACCTAATATAAAAACATATTCGTTCAGAAATTGTTTATTGATTATTTGAAAATAATAATTGTTGAAATGGGTTGCAAGGGACCAAATAAATGTCAAGGAGAGAAACGAAAATTATTAAAAAGAGCCAGAGAGTGTAATTGCAGCCCTGTTCGGGAGAAACAAGAGAGTATTTATTTGAATTACGGCAATTTTGACACCCCTAAAATCCCAGAACATCAGAAGCAAATTAGGGAGACAATAGAAAACCAGAATTGTCATAATACATATATTTCAATTATATTCAAGTAAAATTTTTCTGTTATTGATTTAAGTCCCATTTTTATCATATTTTATATTAATACTTCTAATTAATCTATTATGAACTCATAACCTAATCAAAATCAATTATTTATTCCAATTATTGGCAAATTTTTGTTAGTTACAATTATTTTTTTCAATACGTAGATGTAGGTAAAGCTTGAATGGGAGAAACAAATATGAAATTCCATGAAATCGTCCAATAAAATGTTGCTAATAATTAAAACAAAAAAAAATAGAAAAGAAAAAGAAATGGATCAAAAACCCAGTAAATATAAAATGTTCTTTAAATATTACCCATAGAATAATTATTTAGGTAGAAATTTGATGTAGTCGTTGCCATAGTGAAAAATTAAGAACTTTTAGATGTTGCTGAAATCATCTACTAACTGAATTTAAAAAATAAATAATTATGTTCCACAGCGTTGAATGTCAATCAGAAACATATTACCTGAGAAGTAAAGAGGCAAAATGTGTACAGTCATTGAAGAATAGCCTGAAAGTGAAATTCAACACAAACAACAAAAATGTACTATATTCTAATTCACTTCAGATTAGGAGAAGATTTCCAAGAAAAACATGTTAGTATAGTAATGAACCAGAGTCAATAACCGCATAACTTTTGCTGACAAATACAAAGTGAGAACAAACTTAGATCAGTTTTGTTGTTCACACATATAACGTTGATATTCCTGAAGATTTATAGAGACGAGAATTCTCAAACGCCAAAACCAATATGAATCACATAAAGAATGCTTCGAATGAAAATAGTCCTAGTGTTGATAGACATGTTTCCAATGTGATGGTAGTTGAAAATTGTTGGATTTATTGTGTTGAGTTTAGGAATATTTTTCACAAATTTGAATACGTCTGAACACACTGCCTAGCCAACAGTGTGGAGTTGCTGCCTAGCCAACAGCACTTAAAAGACTTTTGGGACAATGTTTCTTGTGTGGATTAGCCAACCTCCTAGATTCTGCTGCCTAGCCAACAGCCACCAAATCAATTTGAATTCAAAAAAAAAAAAATTCTCAAAGACGTTTTTTAGCACAATCAGTCCAAACATGTTTATAATCCCACTTATTGCAGTTCTATACAATCCGACAAACTCGAGATAAAAATAATGTCTGAAGCAGTTGGTTTCAAAATTGAGCGACATGTTTTGAAAAACACCTGCGCCAGTCAGATTAAAAGGTACGAATACAGTATAAATGAATAAAAAAGTGCAACAGTTCTTTGCGGTAGTAGGTATACCAAATTTTTCAATTTCAACTTTTTGCAAAATTACTTGCATTCAGATTTCACTAGGTTATTTGGATCAGTGTTATAATAGGCCTTAACTTTAACATTTGGACGAATCACTCTGTGAATAGAGAGCAAATTTTGCTGTTGGAATTGAATGAACTAAATGAAAATACCAGTGATGTAGAGAAGAGAAAAATATATATGAAAATATTGAAGAGATATAATAAAAAATGAAAGTATGAAATGATATAATAAATGAAAGTATGAAATGATATAATAATAAAAGTATAAAATGATGAATATTAAAAGAAATCCAATATGTTGAAACTGTATTGAGTGCAATCGAAAGCACACACGTTCCAATATTTCGTGTTATAATTGGTTCATTTATCACATGTTAACTTATCATATAATTCAATGCCTGTCGAGGTTATAGCCAGGGGAGTAGTTGTTTTGAGGGTAATTTGATGAAGTTCATAACCATTGACACGTACTGAATATTAGAAGGATATTTCATAGATATATGAAGAAATAATTAATGAATAAAGATTTATTCAAGGTATCGAAAATGATTACCGATTACCACAATCATAAGGGAGGTATGGATGAATATCTCAAAGAGATTGAATACCTGCCTGTGCATCTTGTGGAAATAACATGGGGTGAACGTGGAAGAAGATCCTATGGTAATATAGGGTTGAACGTTAGCCTGTGATAAGAAGTGCAGTTGGTTTTGCTGCAGATTTTGAAGAAAATAAGTTATGTAAAGTATTGCATAGAATTATGAACTGAAGGTAGTTGAAAAACAACTATTGCACATCAATTTAAAAAAAAATCAGAAAATTATATATGAGTCACAATTATATTAGTACCAAATACTGTATCTTGAGTTAACACGATTATTAAAAAACAAACTTGGAGGGAGTAAACGGCAAGCGTAAACTATGGATTGGTAATCTAGCAAATGTTGAAAAAGTATATGTATACCGGAAATAAGGTGATTAGAAGACATGAACGGAAATCGAATATTCCTTATTAAATCAATAATTCACGAAATGAGCGATTTAGTCGAATTTGACGTTTGAAACTGTAGGATTGTTGAAACGAGATCATAAATTGAACTCAATGTAATATTGTTAATATACAATAATATTTAATATAATATACATATAAAATTAGGAAAAAAAATGCTGGTTGAATATATAACATATTTACCGAAAAGTTTCAATATAAAAAAGCCAACTAAAATGGTTTAAAAATAATGTTATATTTTAACTCCATTCTTTTTCTGATGTTTTACAATTTTGATTTGCGATTCTCATTTACTCAAGGTAATCAATCAGAGCCAATAGCAAAAGAGAAAAATTGATTCATGATGATTCAGCAATATAACATTAAATGAATAAACATATAGGCAATGATTAATAAATAAAACAAAAAACAATAAAAACAATATAATCTTTTTTTTAGAAATGTGTTTCCACATTCTCTTAGAATATGTATTTTTTACCTCAGTGGCAAATAATGAATTCATATTGAAGATATCAAACTTAGCCGACTTGAAATTTTTAAGATGATAGTAGCATTTGGTTTGTTTTTTCTTACCACACACTATTTTTTTTCTTCAGGAAAAACAATTAATTTCGAATATTTGTAGACATTTCAAAATATCAGCCTTGGATGTCGAAGACAGAACATCAAATGGTTCCTGAATAATTTTTTTCAACATTGTATTTTTGAAATTTTGGTATTATTGGTATTAGTAAAAGCTTTCTTGAATTGGAGAAAACACAGGAACTGTGGAAAAAATAAAAATATTGGATTAGATAAAAAATCTGAATATGATACAAATCATATAAACACCCCAATCCCTAATAAAAGAAAAACAAAAACACCAAATAATTATACGCTAGAAATTAATGAACCTCTATCAGCCCTCTTACCGGAAACAAAAATTGACTGTACCTTACATATTTCAGAGCAAACAGATGATGTATAGAAAATAGTTTAAACTGATTAAATCGATAAAATATAGTCGAAAAGGCCTCAAATATAAAGTTATGTGGAATGATATATATTAAAGTAATAAATAGTAAAAAACACAATGAGCCCTATAGAAAGAAATCATAATGCTTCTAGAAAAGTAAATGATATAAATAAAGAAGAGTAAATGATATAAATAAACAAATGAAAAGCCGGCCGGCAAGCGTTACTACTTTTCTCAGTGATTTTACTAAATTGTTGGGATATTCAAGCTGATATTATCGTAAAAATATCAGATGAATGTTCTTACAAAACATAATCAAAAGAGAAAACAAAAGAAAAGTAGATTAATAGAATCTCACAAATTCACATTGATAAAGCCATGATACCATAATACCTCAGATGGCGATCATGTAATTCAACACCTGTCGAAGTATTAGCTAGGGGAATAGTTGTTGCGATTGGTCCATTATAACAGAGGTAAATAAATAAAAGGGCTTTGCACACTGATTAGTTGTGATAATAATGTGAGAAAATAATGTGAATAACATGGATCCATGATAATAAATAAAAATAAAAGAAACAAAAAGGGCATAAGCATTCTACAGAATAATGAATGAAAGAATTAATATACATATAAATACGTATGTAAAATTTGAGATACACATAACTATTGTCAAGTCAAGACTAGTAAATGAGGGGTATCAAGAATTTTATAATAGGGAAAATATAAGAGTATATGTTAAATCGAATTGTAATTATAACATTGTATATCATACAATTCATTTTGGGTTTGTTATATGATAGGAACATTAGTTAGGTTATATGTCACATTATTGTGAAAATTGTAATAAAAAGGACTTACTGCCGTTTTTTTTTTTGTTGCATGATTCGAGACAAAAACCACACAACACGAAACATGAGGCACTGGTACAGGAATGCAGTAAATCTCCCTTGGATGACGCTCCCAGCCAAAATCCATGTTGCAGAAGTGAACCTGACCAGGACACCATTCAGTTCTTGATGTAACAAGCCACTGGACGAGAAATAGGAGGCTTTCACAACCTATGGAATGAAAAATTATATTAGCAGCAGCCCATACCAAAATTGGTGACAACAGCAATTTTTACCAATTCATAAGTACCTATCCTTCGGAAATAAAGTACACCTACCTCAGTCATACACACCTACAATGTGTGGGAAGGTGCAAAAGGACACTGAAAGCAACCCCGTCTGTTTTCCAAAAAGTCAACGTATTAATTCCAATCAATGCAAGGAGGCACATCACAAATACACAAACGACGAACTTCCAGTATCCAGCCAGCCATCTTGACAGTTGTCAAGGTTAAATGAATCGTCACAAATCCACAATCGATGGAAAATCGAAAACGTTCATCGCGCCCTCTTCCATAGGATAGCCAAACTGAATGGTCCAGAAACTTATAACACCCTGGTTCCAGGTCGTCGCTACGAGCAACAGCGAGGCGCCCAAAACAGAGGCGTATCAGCAGGGAGATTCCAAGAACTTTTTACGTGACAGTGCCGGACTGAGACAATTCAAGTGTTGTATAGAACAGAACATAAAAAGTGCTAGTGTGGTTGAGAACATTATAGGGACTCGAATAGACAATACTTACTCCCAATGAGAAAAATACAAACTATAAAGTACTTTGTTCAGATTCCTTTAATTTAAGTATAATACTGTATATCCCATATTGACCATTAATTTAATTTTTTTGGGTGTAATCGTTTTTATTTGACTTTTGTTTTTTTTTACTATTTCCTAACATTTTTAATTTTTTCTTCCAACAACGTAACATTGTTGTGATTAGTTATTTTAATCTTCGATTTTATTTTATTACACATAAGGTGTAATTCAGGTCAATGGAGACCTATTCAAACTACTTTAAATATATATATATATTTTTTTATTATTTATATGATTTCTTGTATAGATTCAAGCTGGAGCCCAGCTTTTACGGGCCGGGGGGAAGTGTCATGAAGCATAAGTTTAATAAATCCAAAATTTAAATGTTTCCTCTCCTAAAGTCCACAAGGGCATTTCAGTTCCTGTTCTGCACTCGTTTGTATCTCATAATTAAATCAATACCCTGTATAGAACAGTGCAGAGAGAAATAGCAGGAACTGAGGTGTTGAATTACATTAATTGAACTCGATCAGCAAATAATGCTGATCAGAGATTTTCGGAAGGAATGACCTGTGGAGAGGGGCATTGATTGTCGAGTTTTGCTAATAATTGAGAAGAATAGAACAGGGAGTTGATCGCGAGTTTTAATCGAGTAAACATCGAAAATAATCGGCGGATGACACTTCTCCCAATGGCACCAGAAATGGATATTATAATGTAAGTACTTTGTTTTTCCTATTGTTCATTCATTTTAATAAATCTATATTTTTATAAATGTGTCTCTTGACAAAATTGACTTCACCTCTATTCTTGCAGCCGCACTGCAAGGGGAACAATTCAGGGTTGTTAAAGTTAAATGGGGTTCGAGTAGCCAATAATGATCATGGCTATTCTCGATATTAGAAAATGTGTTGTGGGCTTGGAAAAAGTCCCGACATAATAACGACCTCTTTGAGTTTCCATCACTCAAACTGGACTACATTCAGGAGAACCATCCAACAGCTGAAACCATAATCATGGGAGACTTTAATGTACATAACGCTGCCTGGCTCAAATTCTCTAACAAAACAGATGATGCGGGTCGTCAAGCCGAGGCCTTCGCCATCACTCATGGTCTAGAACAACTGGTCGAGCTACCAACCCGCATCCCTGATGTCAACAACCAGTTTGCCAATACACTAGATCTTTTCCTCACCACCAATCCTGACCCGTATAGAATAGAAGTTTGTGCCCCACTTGGAAACTCTGATCACACCCTCATCTCCACAACATGCTCTTTCCATTTACCATCGAGCTGCACAATACCACCCCGTCTCATGTGGCATTACAATTCGGCCGACTGGGAAGGTCTTCGTATGTTTTTCTCAGCGTTTCCACGGAAGAGAGTTTGTTTCTCTTCAGTAGATCCAACACGATGTGCTGAGACAATTTCTGAAATCATCATGTTGGGGATGCAAACTTACATACCGAATACCGAAAGAAGAACATCATCCGATAAGACCTGGTTTAACAGAAACTGCTCTAGAGCTGTGGCTTCCAAACAGGCAGCATACCATCGATGGCTAAAAAATCCGGGGCCTGAGACCAGAGCAGCATATGTCGAGGCTAGAGGCATATGCAAAGAGACAATAGAATGCTCAAAAGATGCCCACAATGCCAAAATAAGATCAAAACTTGCTGAATGTCCTAACGGATCCCGTTCATTTTGGTCTTCCGCCAAAGCTGTGGGAAGAAACTTCACTTCCAGCTCATTTCCTCCTCTAACCAAAGAAGATGGAACACTAGCAACGACTGCCCAGGAAAAGCCAATATCTTTGCGCACCTATTTGCTGGAAATTCCACTCTGGATTCATCGGGAAAATAACCCCCGAACATTACACCTATTGACAGTCACATGCCCGAGATCACCTTTCGCCAACGTACTATCAGAAAGATTTTGCTGGGTCTCAACACCAACAAAGCCTGTGGATCTGACGGAATCCCGCCGATTGTTCTCAAGAAATGTGCCCCCGAACTAACACCTGTTCTTTGCAAGTTGTTCAACCACTCTTACAATTTGGGGGTATTTCCGTCCAATTGGAAAATTGCAAGAGTACAGCCAGTCCCTAAAAAAGGCAAAAAGGCCCTACCTAGCAACTACAGACCTATCGCACTGCTATCTATTATTTCAAAGGTCATGGAAAAAGCCATCAACATCGAGCTCATGAAACATCTGGAAGACTCAGGAATTGTCAACGATAGGCAATATGGCTTCCGCCATCAGAGATCAACTGGTGACCTGCTCGCTTACGTCTCACATATATGGCAGCTATCTATTGAAAAGTATGGAGAAACTTTAGCTGTGGCATTAGATATCTCCAAGGCGTTCGATCGAGTTTGGCACCAGGGACTCCTCGCCAAGCTTCCGTCTTATGGCTTGCCCCCTCAGCTGTGTTCTCTGCTTGCTAGTTTTCTCTCAAACAGGTCTCTCCATGTAGTGGTCGATGGAGTTTCATCTGACACTCTACTCATAAATGCTGGTGTTCCGCAAGGATCTATTCTCGCACCAACACTATTTCTACTTCACATCAACGACCTGTTGAAAGCAACTTCATGTCCAGTACACAGCTTTGCCGATGATAGTACCCTCCATACTGCTTTCTCTTCCAGGGCCCCTATATCAGCCCGTGAAACCAGAAATGAACGAGGAAGAAATGTTAATAATATAAATATGGACTTAGCAACAATTCTCGAGTGGGGATCTAATAACTTGGTATAATTCAATGCAAACAAAACACAAGCATGTCTTTTCTCTAGAAAAGCCGATCTCACTGTGCCTAACATAACTTTGTCAGGAGTAACCATACCACTGAAGTCATCCATATCGATGCTTGGTATTACTATCAGCAATAACCTTTCCTGGGAAAATCACGTGAGGTCCATTGCCAAAAGTGCATCCCAAAAACTTGGTTTTTTGTTTCGTGCCAAGAGCTATTTCACCCCCACTCAGCTGCTTATGATCTATAAGGCACAAATCCGACCTGTCCTGGAATACTGTTCCCATATTTGGAGGGGCACCAAACATCCTGGGCTATTGGATTGTCCAAAAAGGGCAATTCACTCGTCGGTGATGCCTCGCTTACAAACTCGCTCACTTGTCGGGAACACCGTAGAAAAGTTGGCGATTTGTCTCTATTTTATAGATATTTTCATGGGCGATGCTCTTCTGAAATATCAACAATCGTTCCTGCTTTGGCAGTCTCTTCGAGATTAACCCGTCAAGTTCAGTCATCACACACCTTCGTGGACACTTTGGAGACCTGCAGAACATCACTTTCCAAAGACTCGTTCATCCAACGAACAGCGAGGCTTTGGAACTCATTGCCTAGGGAGGTGTTCCCCGAGGCATACAACCTCCAGAAATTTAAGAAGAACACCAACTCCTACCTTCTTTCCCTTGGTTTCCACGATGTTCCCTGAACATTACAGGATATCCCTTTTCGTGGGAACCAGAACATAAAAAAAAAAAAAAACCTCGTTATGGAAAAGTGAAAACAATAGTAGTGAAAAGTGAATAGTGAGTGATAGTTCCTGGATCAACACGAAACAACAGCGGGAAGCGGAAAAGCTGGAAAGCAGAAACATAGGAACAGTGATCTCACAGAGTGGGAGAGACAGGACTCAGAGAAAGGACTCGATAGGTAAATAATTCAGGCCACCCGTAAAACGGTCACAAGCAAAGAAAAGTGAGTAAAACAGTAATAAAAACGCAAAACTTTCGCACATGGTAATATACAAAACAACAAAGCATACACAAAAATTTTGACGCGGAACAATCACGCGTAACTCCCAAAAATAATAACAAATTCGTAAAAATACTCTCAGGAGAACAAAAACTAAAACAGTAGCCTTGTCAAGGCACTTTGAAATTTTCACAATTACAAGTGCGCGTAGAGGCCAAAGTGAAAAAGTACAAAAATCTAAGAAGCTTGAGCGCTTTATCAAGAGCTCAAAAGCAATCCCTGAAAGTTCCAACTCCCTAGGGGATCGGACGGGAGAAGGTCAAAAAGGGAAAATAGCTATCAGGAGCACAGAAAACAGAAAAGGCGAAATAAATTAAAACACACGAACTCCAACAGGTGAACAAACACACCAGAGACTAAGTCGATGGAATTCCATAGACTCTGAAGAAATTTTCACATAAAATATTTTTGGCCAAAAGTTAAAGTACAACAATTTTACACAAAACAAATCGCTTAAAAATAAGCGAATTTTTGACAAAATCTGGCAAAACAAACTTTCAATTTCTTTACAACAAAAAGTGTTGTGAATTACCAAATGGAAGACAAGGATGATACACCAAGGGAAGGAGATGGGAAGGTGAGGTGCGAAAATGGAAACTTTCAGAGAAGATCGATAGTACAAAGAACACCCCCAGATACAGGAGAACAGGACAGAGACTCCAAAAGATCAAAGAAAAATACCCAAGAAGCAAGTATAATTGACATAGGATACACCGAGGAAAAAGCGGAAGAAGAAATGAAGATGAAAGCGAGGATAGCAGAGACGAACGAGAAGAAGGAGAGAAGGAAAATGAAAGATACTACGACGAAATCATGGAAGACGTCATAAAAGGAATAAAGGTCATAAACGAGTCGGTGTCAAAAGAGAACGGAGGAAAAATTTCAGTCACTAGAGCGGACCAGCAGGCAGTGCGAAAGGCCACACAAGAAATGACCATAACGCTTACGAGACTAATAAGAGGGTTAGGCAAACAAAGCACAGAAATAGCGGTGTTAAAAGGCCAAGTAGAATTGTGGAAGGACAGAGTGATCAGGAAACCCAGAATGCATATAATGGGCCAACAACCACATATACAGCTACAGCAATGGCCAACGAACCAGCAACAGCAGCAAGAAATATTTCAAACGGACTTTCCAGTACTACGGCAAAATAACCGAGAACAAAGATCATATGCATCGTTCGCAGCAATGACGCCTACAAACAGAAATAGACAGCAGGAAAAATGGACCACACCACCAAAGGAACATGAGATAATGGTGAGGGTAAACGAGAATAATGATGCGAAGAAAACAATGGAAGCAATAAAACAAACACTGTCAACAACAGAGACGGAGGGAGGCTTGAGAGGACTTAGAGAACTACCAAGCGGAGGGGTTATAATAGAGGGAAAGACTAGAGAGAAAATTGGGAAAAAACTGAAAGAAAATTAAAACATACAGACAAGGGAACTAGACAACGGCGAACCTCAAATACTAATAACACGAGTAGAATCAGGATTGGCGGAGGAAGAATTTGTGGAGGCTCTTTTCAATGAAAACCCACAACTAGGAAAAGAACTAGGAGAAGAGACAAAACCGAGGTTAAAGTTATTCACAAAAGAGCATGCAGAAATCCCAAAAAGGAAAATTGGACCATTCAGGTAACCCCAAAAATATTCAGAAAGGTTATAGCATTGGAAGAAGTTAGCATAGACCTAGTTGCATGCAGAGTGGAAGAGTATCTAAGGGTGGCATTATGCTACAATTGCAATAAATACGTCCACATAGCCAAATACTGCAAGGCAGAAACAGTGTGTCACATGTGTGGGGCAACGACTAACGTGGCAGGAAACTGCCAGAGAGCAAAAAAACTGTATGAACTGTGAAAAATCGAACATTCACACCACGTGAACATGAAGCAAGGGACCCAAACTGCCCAATGTAAAAAGAAAAGTGAACTTAGCAAGAAGCTACATAAATTACTCGTCCAATGGCTAATTCAACATTGAAAATCATCCAAGTCAACATCGGAAAGGGAAAAGCAGCCACAGCACTACTGCAAGAAAAAATTATAAAAGAAGATTACGACATAGCACTGATCCAAGAACCATATCCGAGCATGGAACCAACAAAGGATTACAAGTTATACAAAAATTTAGATAGGGCCAAAACAACAATACTATCCAAAAAAAATCAGGAAATAATAATGATCACACAACTAACAACGAATAACGTCAAAAAAAAAACGGCCCTAACATAGAGTATTTACGACGAACCTGGAGAGAGGACAAACAGAAGACTTGAAGAAATACAGAAAACATTAGAAAAAATTCAACATAAGAGAATCATAGGAGGGGATTTCAACGCAAAGAATACTGCATGGGGAGGGAACGAGACCAATGAAAGGGGAGAAAACTCAATAGAATGGATAACAGCAAAGGGATACATGATAGAGAACAATAGGAGAGATAAATCGACATACAGTAGCAATAGGGGAGAAAGTTGGATAGATTTAACAATAACAAAAGACGTAGACATCACAGATTGAGAAGTGCAAGACGAAGAATCATTGAGTGACCACAGATATATTACGTACAAAGTGGGAAGGGAAAGGACAAAACAAGCAGAACCAAAGAAAAAGAGATATGACACAAATAAAGCGGATTGGGAAGATTTTTTAAATATACTAGAACAATACATACACGACGATACACAAGACATAGGGAGATAGGCACAACAATTACAAGAAAAATGCATAGGAGCGTGTGACAAAGCAATAAAATTAAAAAAGGGAACAGCAATAGTAAAACACTCATGGTGGAACGAAGAATTAGAGAAAATGAGAAAAGAAACAAACAAAAGGAGAATGATATGGCAAGACGACAAACTGAACGATAGGAAAAAACAAAACTACAGAGATTAAAGAAGCAGATACAACATGAAAATGAAGGTGGAAAAAAGAGACGCACTAAGAATATATATCTCCGAACAAAGAAGGGACGATCATTGGGGACTTGCATATGGAATAATTAGGAAAAATAAGAAAGCACACAATACAATCAAGACAACACAAAAAAAGGACGGGACTTGGACAAAGGATGAAGAAGACACAATAAAGACTTCAATAGACGAATACTTTCCAAAAGATGACAAAAACGGAGAAACGGACGATCAAAAAGCGATGAGACAGCAACTAACGAAAGACATAGAAACTGGGAAGAACGACAAAGAATTCACAATACGGGAGATAAGAAACATAATAGAGGACTAACAAACGAATAAAGCAGCAGGAGAGGACGGTATACCAAACGAGGCCGCGATTTATATAGAGGAGGCGATAGGAGAAACGCTGATGAAAATATACAACCAATGCTTGAGAGAAGGCACATTCCCGAGAATATGGAAGATCGCGGACCTCGTATGGATACCAAAAACTAACGGACAAAGACCGATATCGCTACTACCGACATTAGGGAAAATACTGGACAAACTGATAACGAGAAGAATAACTTACCAAATGGAAACAGGAAATAAGATGGACGACAGACAACACGGGTTCAGGGAGAAAAGGGATACAATACAAGCAATAAAAAACATTACACAAAAAATACAAAGTAACAAAAAAGAAAAAACACACACACTACTAATAACACTAGACATAACTAATGCATTCAATTCGGCATGGGCACCTAGCATACTAAGGACAATGAAAGATAAAACAATACACAAAAATCTCAGGAAAATATATCACAGTTTCCTAACAAATAGAGTGATACGGTGCAAGGATGTGAGAAGAAATTTGGAAAGGGAAAGTCCGCAAGGATCAAGCCTGGGACCAATCCTCTGGCTAATGATCATGGAAGATTAGTTCAAAACAATAAACGAAACACGACAGACGGACGAGAATGACTTGGTGCAGGCTTTCGCCGACGACCAAGTGCTAATTATATCGGGTAAGTCAGCAAAGACAATAGAAAGGAAGTGGAAAGGCGTCTGGGAAGCCTTCGCCATATGGGCGAACAACAATAAACTCACATACAACACAAGAAAGACAGAAGCAATATTTATAACAGGAACGACATAAATACGACTACCAACGATAAACATGATAATGAAAGATAATTTAAGATACTTAGGAATGACAATTGACAGGAAACTCACGTGGATCGAGCACATTAAGACAATACGGACAAAAACACAGGAAATATCGAATGACCTCTTTTAAGAATTTAGGGAAGGAAATGGGGGGAAAGAGCGCACGACACAAGGATATGACACATAGGGGCAACAGATCGGCCGTTCTTTCTAGCGATCACAAAGGCATACAGAAAACACCGACAGATGCACTTTACTTAATGGCAGGAACAATACCGACGGAACTAGAAGCGAAAGTAGATCGCGAACACAAGAAGGAACAAGAGACAGTATCAAGACACAAAATTCAGACCAAAAGACAAACCACCCAACAAAAACTGACGAGACGCAGAACAAACGACAGAACAGGAACCGTAATTTATACAGACGCAAGTAAGAGAGAGGACTTAAGAACATACGGGATGGCACACAAAATGGAAGATAATACATGGGACAAAAAGTGAGGGAAACTGACGGAAGGCAAAAAAGAGCAGAGAATACGCAATACTAAGAGGGATAAACTGAGGAGTAAAAAAAGACAGGAGACAGAGTATACTTATAATCACGGATTCAGAAAGAGCTTTAACAAAAATATACAAACACAAGGAATGGGACAGACTAACGAACTTAATAAAAAAAAAATCAACGACAGAAAGAAGGAAGGACAGGAAATAACGATACAGATTATGAATGAACAAGGCAGAGAGGGGATATAATAGGCGGATACAGAAGCGAAGAAACATTATGATGATGAAAGAATAGAATACATGCCAGATACCAAAAGAGAGTTCAAAATCAAAAAGAATAAAGAATCAGAAGAAGCATGGCAAATGCAATGGGACACGACAAATAAAGGAAGGAACTTACATGAATCAATGGGAAAAATTGGAAGAGAAATGATCCCATTGAGTTGGAAAACAACGCAACTACTGACAGGACACGTAGACATGCAGACATACTACAGAAGATTCAACTTGAGACAAACAGACGGAATATGTATATGTGGAAGGGGGGAAGAAGACAAAACACACATAATAATTACATGTACGATAGACATTAGAATGGCAGCAAGACAAGAACTAACAGAGACATTGAGACAACACAACATGACATATCCACCGCAAATAACGGGCAGGAAGGCATTAACGGGAATACTGCTGAGGGAAATAAATTCATGGGGGGATAAGATGATCCTAGAAGATGAGGGGTAAAATAGGAAAGGAATACAATTGTAAATAGTAATAAGATGTAAATAGTAAATACTGAGGACGACCAAAATCAAAATTCGAAAAAGTCTAGGGAGCCTCCTATTACACTGATAGACCGAACCAACTGGGTCGGCCTCATGAAAATCATGAAAGACAATGATATCACTCCAATCAAATCCCACACGGTAGTTGTTGGTATTAGCATCCAGCTTGCCAGTCCTGAAGACTACAGGAAACTCCAAAAACTTCTTAATGATCGAAATGCCCCTCATCATACTTATACGCTCCAGGAAGATAAGCCTCTTAGAGTTGTTTTTCGAAACGTCCCCACAGAATTTACCGATGCGGAAATTCTTGAGGATTTCGAGGACAGGGGTTTCGGCATTCTCTCTGTCGCGAGAATGCGAAAGTCTGACAAAAAATCCATGCCCATGATCCTTGTCACATGTTATCGTACCCAAAAAAATATTTTTGATGTTAATGAAATTCTGAGTATTCGAGTAATTGCTGAATCTCAGAAACCTAGAACATCTGTCGGCCAATGCCGCAGGTGCCAACGATTTGGACATGCACAACGCCACTGCTGGGCCACCCGAGTTCGCGTGAAATGTGCAGGCAATCATTCGTCCAATGAGTGTAGAAAATCCGAAAATACTCCAGCCACTTGCGCAAATTGCAAAGGTGGCCATACAGCCAGCTATCGCGGCTGTGATTGTTTCCCCAAATTGGGAAGAACTAATAAAAACAGAACACATTCTGAGCATGTTCCTATTTCCACTCCTAGATCTCGCCCCTCAGGCGCTAATTCGCAGAGAAGTGGAGTTTTTTATGCGCAAGCTGCGGCTACTACCAGCAATAATCCTTTCAGTAATCTCACAGCTAGCCTACAAGCACTCCAGGATTTTCTGAGACTGAATCCTGGCTTCCAACAGATCCTCTCCTTTAACGTCAACAGCACCCCCAATGCCTGAAGAAATAATCAACACAAATTCTCTAACCATGATATCTTGGAATGCTAATGGGCTCCGAGACAAAATTATTGAATTGGAAGATTTAATGCCTCAATTAAATCTTGATGTTATTTTTATTCAAGAAACCCATTCAAAAAATGATCCCATTGGCATCCCAAATTACAAATTTTATAGAAAAGATAGACTCGGCCACCAAGGGTGTGGAGTAGCTATTGCCGTCAAATGTAATTTAAAACACGAACAAGCTGCTGTTATTTATGACCGTACCTCAGGTACTGATGTTGTTGGCGCTAAGATGATGACAAATAGAGGTCCTATCAACCGCTTTTCAGTTTACAATCCACCTAGTAATGAATTGGCTAATGATTTCTTGGAAATGATTTTTGCTGAGAGTGATACCCCAACTTTCGCTGCGGGTGATTTTAACGCGAAACATACCACGTGGGGTAATGTTAGCGACCGCAATGGTTCCAAATTGAAGCGGCATTGTGATAATTCCAACTATCTTATTAAAGCGCCCAATGAACCTACTTATTATGGGCCCCATAGACCTGATATTATCGACATTGTGTTGATCAAAAATCGATTTTGGGACATTGAAGTTGATACCCTTCAAGAGCTGAGATCCGACCACAATCCTATCAGAATTGAGCTTGGTGACGATCCTCCCACTCAGGTGAATCGCACATACAAAATCACAGATTGGGTCAGATTCTCCCAAATAATATCGACATTGCTGTTTCAAGGTTTGAAAATACCATTCTCGATACATTAAATCAAACTTTCATAGAAATTGCCAGTCAAAGTACCTCGCATAATGCACTTCCGAGATGATTCAAAGACAAAATTAGGGGGAAAAATCGAGCTAGGCGTAGGTACCAACGTACCCTAGCTCGAAACGACAAAATCCTTATGAATAGGCTCACTATGGAAGTTCGTTTCATGATATCTGATTATAGAAATAAAAGATGGGCAAAAGCTCTCGAGGATATAGATCAACATAATTCGTACAGTATGTGGAAGCTATACAGGAAAATCAAAAACAAAAAGATTAATTTGCCACCCATCCATAGCACTGCAGGACTTTGTTTCAGCAATGTCGACAAGGCACAAGCCTTGGCCAGCAAAATGGAGCAACAATTTCAGCCCAATTCGAATCCGAATGATGACATCGATAGGGATATGGCTGTGGAGAGACGGGTCCACGAAATTCTTCGAGAGCATGACAATGACGTCATTAGACCAGCCTCTCTTGATGAACTCAAAAGGTTTCATCAAGAGAGCCAAAATTAAAAAAGCTCCTGGTTATGACAAAATTTCAAATGCAATTCTTAAAAAACTTCCACAAAATCAACTAATTTCCATTCAAAATTCAATCAATAATTCGATCAAACTCAGATAATTTCCTGGAAGATGGAAACAAGCCATCATTGTCATGATTCCGAAGTCTGGCCAGGATCCAGCTTTACACAATACCATAGACCTATCAGTCTCCTATGTAATGTCGGTAAATTAGCCGAACTGATGATAAGGCAAAGGCTTGAAGAAGAGATTGAGGATAGGGATGTCCTGCCTGATTTTCAATTTGGGTTTAGAGAGGCCCATTCAACAGAACTCCAAGCACTCAGACTCGTCGAAATATCCATTTGTGAATTGAATGAAAACCGTTATGTACACGTTTTGCATCTTGACATTGCCAAAGCGTTCGACAGAGTTCGACACTTTGGCCTACTATACAAACTAGATACAATAGGTATACCCCAAGGCCCAATTAAATGTATCGGTTCCTTCCTGAAAAATAGAACCTTTCAGGTTAAAATTGAAAATACTTTTTAAACGATTAGATAAATTCAGGCAGGCGTCCCCCAGGACGCGGTACTCTCACCAATGCTGTATAACATCTACACCTCGGACATACCGTCCTTTAACAATGTTAAAACTTCTTTGTTTGCTGACGACACTGCCTCAATGGCATATTCTAGGCGACAAAACCAAGCAATATATAATTTACAAAATGCCATTGACGGACTACAAGAATGGTTTTCTGAATGGAAAATCAAGCTCAATGCTGATAAAACTCAAGCTATTCCGTTGGGTAGGTTCAGCAATGTTCCGGACGACAGGGTTGTTATTGATCAACATGAAATCGAGTGGTCTAATCAGGCCAAATATCTAGGGGTCACCATAGACCGTAGGTTCACATGGCAACCGCACATAAGAGGCGATTAAAAATAAGATTAACAGAAGGATGGTTTTATGTTATCCTTTCATTAATAGAGAAAGCAAATGAAATTTGCAAAACAAATTACTTTTATATAATTCAGTTTTCAAATCTACTATAATGTACGCTTCTGCGGTCTGGGGCCACAGCGCACACTCTCACATTTTAATTCTGGAACGGGTCCAGATGAAATTATTGCGGATGCTATTAAATGCTCCGTGGTATGTTTCAAACGAGACTATTCTCGTTGATCTCAACATCAACAAGATTAAAAGTGATAGTTTAACAAGAAATCGTGAAGTGTATGAGGAAGCAAACACTCACGAAAATATTTCAGTTAGGGAAGCCATCGAGTACATGGCGGATGATCCTTCCCGATATAAAAGGCCTAGACATATTCTTGTCTAGTGCCTTGTTAAAAATTGTCTTCCATGATTTTCAGGCGAAATAGATAGCCTTACGCAAAGGTATTATTATGCATAGCTTTGTTATGCATAATAAACCAATCACAAACTATATATACGAATAAATGTATTCAGATGTAAGAGTAAAAAGGCTAAGCCCTCACTCACAAAAAAGATAGAGACCCAGAAGAGCAAACAGTAAATCAAGTGGAAATCTCGTTCACACATAATGTTAAGGGGATACTATCCATGGGCACTCAACCTTTAGGGGGGCAAGGTGAGCACTACGTATCTTTAGTCTTTTAGTATTGTTCGTTATTTTCACAAGGGTGGCAATTATATACGTATTTCTTCGTTGAGGAACAGCTTCGTATAAGCTAGCAAGTAATCGTCACCAATAAATACGTATTGAGTCATCGTGGATATTATAGCTACGACTATATTTTTGGATGCCATTTAGGAATTTTATGGAATATTTAAATTTTATGGGATATTGGAATTATTTCACTTGCGAATATAACTTTGGAAGTCTTCGGCCTGCAAGAGCTTATTGCACTCAACGTTTACCATGCCAATCAATCGTTGCCAACAAGTTGGTTTATAAGGAATTCGAAGATCAAATCGATGCATCGGAACGGGAAAGCAGTAACCCTTTTCCATTCCCATCCCTCGATGTAATTCTAATAATTAGCAGTGACAGCCAAGCTGCGATCGGAGTGTTGTTAGAGGCAGAAGGTTGATGTTTTTTTCAAGTTTCTAACTATGCAGTTAGATACTCGCATGCTGAATAAGGTAAACTTCGTCTTCGGTGGATAGGTAGACACAGCGAGATAGGCGTGAAATTTCCGTTTTGACAAAGTGTTTCGGTAATAGGGAACCGTACGGTGCTCAAAGGTCCGCTCTCGAATGTAGGAGCGATGCAGGGTCCTGGCACTGAGCTTAGTAGAATTATATGAGTCACAGATTTCAGATGAGGCTTCGTGTGCTATTGCTAGGAGTCCAAGATATGTCCCGCTGAGATAGGATTTCTGGCGAAGTACCTGCGAACAATAATAATAAATATCAGTCATACAAGTTTTCGGACAAATAGCCAAATTCTTACCTGAATTATTTTTAGGCAGATAGCCAATATTTTAAGTGAGATTTATCACTGTAGAAAAGATCTTTCCGTAGTAAAGTTTTATGAAAGTATTAAACGTTCATTCTGTTTTTGAAAGGTTCATTATTGATAATATTTTGATACTCATTTTCATCTTTTTCTTGCTTTCCCGAATAAGATAGTGTTTTATTTGTTTTGGCCGCCCATTGAATAATAACCGAATCCACTCCGGGTTGAGCTGGCCGAGGGTGGAATTTTTTTTCGGAATAGCAGTGCTGATGCAATCGCCTAACTGTAAATACATTGATATTCACAATGTATATTTTCTTCAGTAATACAAGTAACAATGAGTGGAGTAGTGTTTATTTTTCAGCAAAAATACCTACAAAACTCAGCCGAACTCAACAACGCACATGGTCCTTCAACACCGGATATAATAAAAGGAGTTTTTGTTTTGGAATACAATCAAGGAACAACAAAGTAAATCAAAACAACAGCGTGCTACAGACTGGGAGCTGATCAAGGCAGCGGTCATAAAAAGCATCATCGGGGAATCGACAGTCGATCGATATACACAACGGCAAATCAGAAGGTAGACAGCGGCTGCAGCGTGGAAATCAAGCGGCGCAAGAAGTTGGCGCGCTGTTGGACAACGTTGCCATAGAATCAGACGACATCAGCTCTCCTCGTGCACCTACAAGTACGTAAACGGCACGATTGGGTCGGAAATTCCTGGTATAAGCAGACTAGCAAACGGTAAATAGAAAAGCACGGAAGGGCTAGGGGCATGAGTAAAGTGAGTACATTTCTCAATCATTTTTATCCATTGAACTGGTTCTGTCTGTGCAATTTTATTATTATAAATTTGCATTTGGGGATATCAATACGTATTGTTGCAATGGCGAAAAAAAATAATGAATTAATTCGAAAACGGGGTATTGTGAGGGTAGACAAGATTCGAGTCGTTTATTTCATCGGCTTCAGGGGATAGGTTGGATCAGTTGCCGACACGCCTAGAAAAGTATAGATAGTGTTGGATTGATTTTGACGCTTTACAAACTTGCCTAGAAAAATGGGATAATTGACAGGGGCAACTCGAAGAGAGAGAATCTTTTGAAGATACTTATTCTGAACTGATTTCTATGGCGGAAGCCGATCATGGAAATTCCATCCTTTTATGGGTCGTACAAGGAATGGTTGGAATTCAATTATTAGATTCATACGAATAGTAACTTAACGGAAATACAAAAATTTAATTTTTGAAAAATTCGCTAAAGGGGGATGCTGCAGAAGTAATTCGTGCTTTGGAGGTCTCAGAACAAAATTACGTGGAAGCCTGGAAATTATTTGAAGATCGGTTCGAGAAAAAAAATAATGGCTTTGAGTCATATAGATTCCATGTATGATTTTCCACAAATGTATGAGGAATCATTCACCCAATTGAGAAAGCTTTGAGATGGAATGAAAAGAGATATTAGGCCTTTAAAATCATTTTGGTCAGCCAACCGAGACATGGGACACTCTCTCAATCTACGTTTCAGAAAATAAACTGGATTCAATCACGAGAAAGGAGTGCCAAAAAAGTGTTCCGACTAATAAATACGCTACTATGGCTGAATTTCAAGAGTTTTTGGAAAGAAGGTGTCAACTTTTGGAGGCAATGGATTCCAACAAAACTGTCAGTGAAACCGCAGATTGGAAGGGTGAATCAGATAGTCAAAATGGGCCAAGGTCTTTTGTGGCGGTCAAGAAGCCGTGCGTCGTCTTTGAAGAAAATCATTTTTTGTTCACATGTAAGAAATTCCAAAATTTTGCAGTATCAGCTAGACGGGACGAGATTGAAAAATCAGGAAGTTTGTTGGAATTGCTTAAAATACGGTCATCGAGTAGATAACTGCACCTTAGGGGGTTACAAACGATGCGGAAAAGAAACATAATACTATGCTACATCATAGTGAACAAACACAATATAGGTCAGTGAATGCATTAACAGAGTCACAGGTAGCAGTGTACTGCAAACACATTGTCGGCATAAATTCTCTCATCTACGGCCTCAGTAAACATTGTTGACAGTTCTGTCGACTTGCAAGAATGTCGAACTTTAATAGATTCAGGATCACAATCTAATTTCAAGTCAAGGGATCTTTGGAAAAGGCACAAAAAAATCAGCATTCCAGTGGTGGGTATCGGACAAGGTATAACGAACATTACATATTCAGTTGATGCGGTCATTCATTCCGAATTTAACGATTTTAAATTTGAGTATCGCTTTCTGATAATTGACAAAATATCAGAAGACTTGCCATCAATAAATATCGAATTGAATAAATTGGTCATTCCATTGGCGGATATCACTTTTGAGAAGGCCAATAAGATAGATAATTGGCGCTTCGTTATGTTATTTTGGGATTTAATCTGCATTGGGCAGGTGAAATTGGGTACAAAAAACCGGTGATTCAAGAAACGAAACTGGGTTGTGTTGTTTCAGGTCCTGTATTGGGTAATCGAAAAGTAAAATATAATGTAACATGTAATTTTTCATCTTATATCAGTCTAATATACAAATACAAAAGTAACTCGAGAAATTTTGGCAAATAGAGGAATCTCATGAGAAAAAACTTCTTTCTGAGAAAGAGCAGGTATGTGAAAAAATACTTCAGGAAACAACAAGACGGGATGAAAACGGAAGATTTATTGTTCATTTACCTTGCGTGGAAATATATCTGAATTGGGAGATTCATTCAACACGACATTAAAAAAATTTCAGCAACTTGAAAAACTGTTAGACAGGGATATAAAAACGAAAACCCAATATCATGAATCAGTTCCGGAATATATTGACTTGGGTCATATGACAAAAATCGGAACATCAGAGGAGTAAGGTAAATTGCGGGATGTTGATTGACCAATCTACTATTTACCTCACCACGGAGTATTCCAGGAAACATCATCAACAACGAAATGAAGGGTAGTATTTGATGGGAACGCGACCACTGATACTGGTTTATCTTTAAACAATGTTTAGATGGTTGGGCCGAAACTGCAAGAGAATATTTTTAGTATTTTATTGAGTTTTCGAAAATATGAAGTCGTTATAATAGAGGACGTGGAAAAAATGTACCGGCAAGTAAATATCACGGAAGAACACAGGGACTTGCAAATAATTTTATGGAGATTTTCTTGCGATCAACCAATTGAAGTATATCAACCGAACACGATCACGTATGGGACGGCACCGGCATCATTTTCAGCAGTAAAATGTTTGCAACAGGATAATACTGAAAGTTGTCCTATAGCTAGTCAAACTATATTACGCGATTTTTACATAGATGACTTAGACGAAGACGATACGTAAGGCGAAAATACTTAAAGAGCAAGTTAGCCAAATTCTTGAAACAGCTGGATTCATTTTACGGAAATGGATTTCAAATCCAACGGGGGTTTTAATAGGCGATAGGGACAATTCAGAAATTGAACATTATCTGTCAGACGACACAACAAAGGCGTTAAGGTTATTATGGAATTCGAATCGGGATATTTTACAATATAAAATACAAATCAATATGACATAAACAAGAGTAACGAAACGAACATTTTTTTTTATTACTTCACAACTATTTGACCCTATAAGATTGGTGGGTCCTGCTAATTTGGAATTCGAGAGTAGGTTGGGATGAATCTCTTGCACTTGATGTTCACACATCTTGGCTAAAATTCAAACAACAAATCAAATCATTGGAAACACTGGAAATATCCAGGCAAACGATTTGTCCTAACTCACGTAAAATTCAATTACACTGCTTTTCGGACGCCTCTAAAAGGGCATACGTCTCAGCAATTTACATAAAATCGACAGATCAAAAATAACTGTCATCAAGTACGGTTGATTTGTGCAAAATTAAGGGTGGCTCCGGTTGAAACAATATACCTTCCAAGGCTTGAGCTTTGCGCAGCTTTACTAACAGCAAAATTAGCAAGAGAGGTACTAGACTAGGTAGAATTCGATAAGTTTCAATTTTGGAGTGACTACCATTGTACTAGCATGGCTGAGCATAGAGCCATGTCATTGGCAAACTTTCGTGGCGAACCGAACCGCAGAAATTCAGCAATTAACTAAAGGTTATCAGTGGAAGCACGTTTTGTCTCAATCAAGAGGAGTGAATTCTGGCACCTTGAAATCTTAGATTTTGGTGGGATGGGCCGAAATGGTTGAGCTACGACGAGAAAACCTGGCCAATTTCTAGGTATGGGAAACTTTCCCGAAAGTAGAGCAGTTCACCATACGTTCAGTTCTCACATCACAACGCATATATTTCAAAGATTTCCGAGTCCCACAAGGTTGCAAAGATTTTTGCTTAAGATTAATCAAAAATTGCTAATCAAGTTTATCAACAAGATCTTTGGAGCAGTTAACGGTCGAGGAAATACAAAATTCTTCAACAGCTTTGATTAGGTTAGCTCAGGGCCAAGATTTCAGCAAGGAAATACACAGAAATGCAAACCATTGTCTAGTTCTAGTAAACTTACATCTTTCAATCCATTTTTGGATGACAAGGGACTCATTTGGGTGGGTGGTCGTTTATAGAAGGCAGATATTCCTTACGATCAGAGGCATCCGATTTTGTTGCCTAGCAATCACATTTCAACAAAGCTCATTATTTTATTCGAACATCACAAAAATTTACATTCTGGACCGCAAGCATTACTTGCTATAATTCGTCTGAAATATTGGTCGTTATCTGGGCAGAGTACTATCCGAAATGTTTTACACGGGTGTTTAATATACTTCATGAGTCAAGCCTACAGTTTTCAATCATATAATGGGTGATTTTCCGAGATCTCGCATAACTCCAAGTCGTCCTTTTGCTTACTGTGGGGTTGACTATGCTGGTCCTTTCGGTATCAAGGTAGGCAAATTAAGGGGAAATACAATCATCAAAGTTTATATATGCGTTTTTGTCTGCTTTTCCACCAAAGCAGTCCACCTAGAACTGGTTAGAGATTTGACTACAGAAGCTTTCCTGAATTGCTTCACAACATTTATCGCTTGTCGTGGTCTTTGTCAAAACATATATTCCGATAATAAGACAAATTTCGTGGGTGCTCGCAATGAGTTACAAGAATTATTCACATTTCTTCAAAATCCGTCAACTCAATCAGCATTTTCAGAACATTTTACTCAAATATCCATCACTCGGCATTTTATAACAGCCCATTCTCCACACTTCAGCGGCTTATGAGAGTCAGCTTTGAATCTGCCTAATATCATCTTGAGCGAGTTGACGGTAATGATAATTTAACGAATGACGATTTGAACACTGTTATAACACAGGTCGAGTCATGTCTAAATGCCCGTCCTCTCATCCCCTTATCCCAGGAACCCGATGATTCAAATGTACTCACCCCTGGGCATTTTTCAATTGGATCATCCCTGGTCGCCCTGCCTCAAGATAACTTTCGAAGTGATAGAATTCATCGGAAATACCTCTATCCACTTTGAATGCGCGTCAATAGCAACAAGAAAATATTTTCCCAAGAATGGGCCCATGAAATCAATGTGTAGCCGAAACCACACTTCTTTTGGCCAGGGCCAAGGGTTCAAAATAGCCTCGTTCGGGGACTTCTTGTGTGATAAACAATTATCACATGAACTACATATCTGCTCTATATTTTTTTCTAGTTCTGGCCACCAAAAATATGATCTTGTCAGACGTATCATTTTCACAACGCCCATATGGATCGAGTGGAGATTACCAACCTATTATTCCACAAAAGGTGATCATGTTCAATACTCAAATCATTTTTCTTTTATAGTATGACCTCAAAGATTCTTCTATTTTATTTGACCATTTTGTTTGAGGAAAAAGTAGAACTTTTGTCAACCCAGCATCCCTTTTCATTTTGAATTTTTTTGAAATTGATAGGAAAATGGTCGTTATCTGAAAAGTAATCGATAAAATTTACATTCTTTCATCCTTCGTGATTCACCGTTTGCGGCCATCGAGACATAGAATCCGCGTAATTTTTGACAGATTTGACGAATTCAATATTATATTGGTTATTAGATAATATCACGGCCCAGCGACATAGTGTGTTTTGGTATGTTTTGTTTGGATTAAAAATAGAATAGGCTTATGATCAACGGTGAGTGTGAATTTACGACCATAAATATATTTATTGAACTCACAGAACCCGAAGATAATCGCCAAACCCTCTTTTTCGATTTGAGAATACTTTTTTTTAAGACAGCCCCCACCCTGTATTCTGAAGCGTCAGACATAAGTATCAAAGGTAACTCCGGATTGTAATGAACAAGCACGTCAGCTGATGTGAGAACTTCCTTGATTTTTTCGAATGCATTATTGCAATTATCTGACCAATACCAGTCAACTTGTCCTTTTGAGAGGTTATATGAGGAGTGAAGAGAAGTTGATTAATTTTTTCCGAATTTCCCGTTATAATGAACCAATCCTAAGAAAGGTTTGAGTTGTGTGATATTTTCTGGTATCGGAGCATTCATAATGGCAGATAATTCATGTTCACACGTGCGATAACCATATTTGTCAATTTTGAAACCAAGATAAAATATTTGTAATTTAAAAAAATCACATTTATTCAGAGCCATTTTCAAGCCCGCTTCTTTCAATTTGTTCAGTTCTAAATAATATAATGGTAATAATAATAATAAAAATAATAATAATAATAATGATAATAATGATAATAATAATAATAATGTAACCAGCACGCCCTTCCGAATGGGTCGGAGCTTCGGAAATGAGGGCCTGACTGGAATTGTTCAAGACGAAAAAATAATAATACCCCTCCAAGGAGCTGTGAGACCTTGACGTGGTTGAGGGGCTTAGTAGTTACAATGATTCTGAGAGCGATGCCGGTGGGAGATTTATTCTCCTGGTAGGGCCACTCATGCCGGTAAGGTCGAGGATGAGTGGTGAAGCAAAGGACAGCTCAATAGGAGTAAACCTGAAAGAATCCGAAATCTAATGTGGAAGAAACCGTGCTGAAAGATGAATGATCATGCGTAGTTGATCGCTAACGGTTCTTTCCGGATAATAGGCGACCTCCGGTTGTACTAAGCCTCTCTGTGGTAAGAGTGAACTGCCGCAGTTATACCCAGTACATCCCAACTCGTGGGAATTATATGGATTCTTTGAAAAACCAAAAAAATAAGGTAATGCTATGAGCACAGAGACGACGGGACCTGTCCCTCGGTTCTTACTCATTGAGAGATTGGATGGGGAGGACTTTTCGAAAGTCGGCCCTTTTTCAATCAGTAAAGTGATGTATGGTTTGATTGGTACTACGAAAGAGACAAGAAAAGCAAGAGATGGTATTCTAGTGGGAACTTCCTCAAGAGCACAATCATTACGATTAATGAAAGTTTCAGAATTCGATGTGCATGCAAGTAAGCCCTCATGGAACGCTGAATAATGTCGAAGGTGTTGTGTACTGTAAAGACTTTCTCAACTGCACCACCGAAGATATATTGGAAGGTCTCAAAGAACAAGGTATTATTGGAGTTAAACGTATGACAACAAAGAGAGAAGGGATTATCACTGAAACTCCCAATCATATTCTCACATTTGATACACCCGTTCTACCTAATAATATTCAAGCAGCTTTTTACAACCTGAAAATTCGACCATATTTTCCAGCGCCAATGAGATGCTGGTCACATGTCGTCATGGTGCCAGAAAAATCAAATTTATGTATGTGGAAAGCCATCACATACAGGGACAGACTGCGAAAAACCAGAAGTATGTGTGAACTGTGGAGGACCAGATCCAGCTAATTCCAGACAATGTCTGCAACTGAAAATCGAGCAAGCCATCCAGAAAGTTGAAATTCAAGAACGAATTCCTTATCGCGAAGCGAAGAGGAATTTCAAATCGCAACACCTAAGGTAGGTGTTACATATTTCCAGTCTATCCAAACTAGTGATGCCAACGTGAATGATATAGTTGCCAGAATAATCCCCCACCTGTCGAAGGTCATTGAAGATCTATTGGGGTCAACTAACCAAACAGTTTATTCCCCAAGCCACAACCTCCACGAGTCAACCCTCGCCCCACCCCACCTGAAACTTCGCTTCCCATACCCAAAAGGAAGCGATACAGTGGCAGAGAATCTAACGTCAGCTATGAGGAAGACTCAGAAGTATATACTCCCCGAATACTCAGTCCTCCCAGAGTACCAAAAAGAAAAAAGGATGGCCTAAGGGCAAACCTAGAAAATATACTCCCAAAATACTCAGTCCTCCTAGAGTACCAAAAAGAAAAAAGGATGGCCTAAGGGCAAACCTAGAAAATGGAGTGATCAGTAATATATACATTTATGATTTTTATCTATTCATTTGTATCTCGTTATTACATTCGACCTATTTTTCATTTTGTCTGTGTGGATTTTATTTTTCTTGTTATATTCATTCCTTGTATTCTATATACTTTTGGTGTATCCTTTATACTTATCACATATACACTTCACCTTCACATTCACTCTGGAGAACCTGATTTTCTGGAATTGTAACGGTTGCATAACCCACTACCCGGAACTCAAAAATATTCTCAATGAAAGGACATTCTTGTGCATATGTCTACAGGAGACTCACCTGAAACCTTGAGAGAATTTCTCTCAAGGGATATACTAGTTATAGGAAAGATGTTATCTCTGATCTTGGAGCGAGAGGCGGAGTAGCCATCTTCCTCAAGAATAATATTCCTCTCCGGAATATTCCTATACAGAGCAGATTACAAGTTCCCGCTGTCCATGTTTATTCATTATCCGATCCAACTCTCGATCTGCAATATCTACCTACCTGACGGTAACTGGACCATTGAAGATCTGAAAAATATTGCTGACCAGTTACCAGCTCTCTTCTTGATTGTGGAAGACTTCAATTCCCATAATCCATTGTGGGGTTCGAACAGACTGGACAACAGACGCAGAACCATCGAAAATTTCATTGATGAAATTAACCTTACCCTCCTGAATGATGGCGATGGCACGTACGTAAACCTAAGATCCAACTCATTGTCAGCTATCGATCTAGCCTTATGCTCACCAGTTCTCTCCCCATCATTACAATGGAACAGTTTAGGAGATCATCTCACAGACCATTTCCCAATTTCGATCGAATTTGCCGGTCGATTAATTCCTCAAACATTGCCCCATGGAACGCTGAATAATGTCAAGGTGTTGTGTACTGTAAAGACTTTCAACTGCACACGAGATATATTGGAGGTCTCAAGAACAAGGTATTATTGGAGTTAAACGTATGACAACAAAGAGAGAAGGGATTATCACTGAAACTCCCAATCATATTCTCACATTTGATACACCCGTTCTACCTAATAATATTCAAGCAGCTTTTTACAACCTGAAAATTCGACCATATTTTCCAGCGCCAATGAGATGCTTCAAATGCCAACTTTTTGGTCACATGTCGTCATGGTGCCAGAAAGATCAAATTTATGTATGTGGAAAGCCATCACATACAGGGACAGACTGCGAAAAACCAGAAGTATGTGTGAACTGTGGAGGACCAGATCCAGCTAATTCCAGACAATGTCTGCAACTGAAAATCGAGCAAGCCATCCAGAAAGTTGAAATTCAAGAACGAATTCCTTATCGCGAAGCGAAGAGAAAGTTCAAATCGCAACACCTAAGGTAGGTGTTACATATTTCCAGTCTATCCAAACTAGTGATGCCAACGTGAATGATATAGTTGCCAGAATAATCCCCCACCTGTCGAAGGTGATTGAAGATCTATTGGGGTCAACTAACCAAACAGTTTATTTCCCCAAGCCACAACCTCCACGAGTCAACCCTCGATCCCACCCCCACCTGAAACTTCGCTTCCCATACCCAAAAGGAAGCGATACAGTGGCAGAGAATCTAACGTCAGCTATGAGGAAGACTCGGAAGTATATACTCCCCGAATACTCAGTCCTCCCAGAGTACCAAAAAGAAAAGAGGATGGCCTAAGGGCAAACCTAGAAAATATACTCCCCAAATACTCAGTCCTCCTAGAGTACCAAAAAGAAAAAAGGATGGCCTGAGGGCAAACCTAGAAAATGGAGTGATCAGTAATATATACATTTATGATTTTTTATCTATTCATTTGTATCTCGTTATTACATTCGACCTATTTTTCATTTTGTCTGTGTGGATTTTATTTTTCTTGTTATATTCATTCCTTGTATTCTATATACTTTTGGTGTATCCTTTATACTTATCACATATACACTTCACCTTCACATTCACTCTGGAGAACCTGATTTTCTGGAATTGTAACGGTTGCATAACCCACTACCCGGAACTCAAAAATATTCTCAATGAAAGGACATTCTTCTGCATATGTCTACAGGAGACTCACCTGAAACCTTGAGAGAATTTCTCTCCAAGGGGATATACTAGTTATAGGAAAGATGTTATCTCTGATCTCAGAGCGAGAGGCGGAGTAGCCATCTTCCTCAAGAATAATATTCCTCTCCGGAATATTCCTATACAGAGCAGATTACAAGTTCCCGCTGTCCATGTTTATTCATTATCCGATCCAACTCTCGATCTGCAATATCTACCTACCTGACGGTAACTGGACCATTGAAGATCTGAAAAATATTGCTGACCAGTTACCAGCTCTCTTTTTGATTGTGGGAGACTTCAATTCCCATAATCCATTGTGGGGTTCGATTAATTCCTCAAACATTGCCCAGACGATGGATATCGAGAAATGCTAGCTGGGATCTCCATAGACAAGAATTAGGTCACTTACAGCTGCCAGATACCGATGTCAATGAAGCCACAGAACTAATCAGTAGAGAGCTCTTGGCAGCAGCGGAAATATTGGTACCTAGTGGTCGTTAAGGTACCAAATCAACTCCCTGGTGGAATGAGATAGTTTCCAAACATGTGGCAGAAAAAAATTACGCCTCGACTACTCTGAAACGCTCACCTACACTAGAGAATACTATTGCGTTCAAAAGAGGGCGTGCAAGAGCTAGGCGTGCCATAAGTGAGAGTAAAAGAGCAACATGGGAAGCATATGTATTCACTATCACATATGGAACACCCGCATCGGAAATATGGACAAAAATTCGCGCTATCATAGGAAAAAGATTCACGGATACACCACAGGTCTTGGAAATCGATGGCCAACTCATAATAAGTGGAGGAGAGATTGCTGAGCATTTAGCTCAACAATTTGAGTACATCAGTAGCTCGGAACACTATGACCCTGAGTTTCAGATCCATAGACAAGCAGAAGAGCGAGAAATTGACTTTCAGGAAAAAATTATATCCAACTATAATCACCTCTCCAACCTGATTGAACTAAAGAATGCACTTTCTGGAATGATAGACTCTGCACCAGGATTAGATAACATTGTAAATGAATTTATCAGACAGTTACCAAATTAATCGAAAGTGATACTATTAGATTTATATAATAAAATTTGGACCGATGGCAGGTACCCAGATATATGGCGTGAAGCCATAATCATTCCTTTCCTCAAAATAGGAAAAGACCCAAAACTCACAAGTAGTTATCGGCCCATCTCACTCACAAGCTGTCTTAGCAAAGAAATGGAGAAGATGGTGAGCATCAGCGTTATGTGGTATCTAGAATCCAATCATCTCTTATCAGATGCACAGTCCGGTTTCAGGAGCAACAGATCCACAATCGACCAACTCGTTCTGCTAGAGAAATAAATCCAGAATAGTTTTTCCCAGAGAAATCACACAGTAGCAGTTTTTCTCGACATAGAAAAAGCATTCGATACAACCTGGCGCATCGATATTCTCGACCAACTCCGAAAATGGGGCCTGAAAGGAAGACTACCAAATTTCGTCGCAAGTTTCTCCCAAGCTCCGTGTGTGAATAAGGGAATAAAAGCCCTATCTCCGTTAGTAATAATCGGAAAAATATCGTTTTTGTCCGACATAAATTCGCGAAGCATGAATTACACATTTCGTAATAAACAGCCCTCCCGAATCGATTACGTAAAACACATCGGAACACATAGCGAAACAAAGCAATCGTACGTCACCCGCCCCACTCTGAAGCTAGCGCTCGAGAATCAAAGTCTCCACGGAGATCGCATTCATTCACGTACGAGCCAACAGTCCGATCGCCACGCAGAGAAATAGCCCAGCCGTCGCCACCGAGAACATGACACTGTGTCCGACCAGCCGTGAAGGTTAGAAGCCGCGATAAGAATTTGAACTCAGCCGAAAGAGGGAAAAACTGTCAGTTGGGTTGCAAGGCACTAGTGAGGGCCTCGCCACACTAACAGTGGTGTAGGTTAGCAACTGGAAAGCCGCGAGACGAGTTTGTAAGTAGGCCGAGGGAGGAACAAACTGTCAGTGGGGTTGCAAGGCACTATTAGGGCCTCGTCCCACTAACAGCCGCGTAGAATAGACATTCGGGAGAACGTCGATAAGGGATTCACGGTATTCAGGGAATGTCAGGCAACACTAAAGGCCCTCACACTCGCACGACGCCAAACTGCTTACTCCTCTCATATGTATGGCCGTTCGTAAACTTACCAGTAGAGACTCGCTTTGCTTTAATGTTGATATGCCGTGTTTGCACCCCGTCCTTTTGAGCTTTTATACTACAGTTTGAATCTTTTCCCGCATGAGCTCTGCATAACTTACTATAACCACCTTAGTACGCTTGACACCCCTTTCCACTTCTATAGTATAGCTTGCCTTGCTATTTATAGTCCTGAAGGCTACCGACAGCCACATTGTAAATAGTAGTAGATAATAAATTTTTATGGATGACTTGGAACTGACCTTTGTTTTTATTTAATACTTGATTCAGAGCTGTAAGTTTAACAGCTGATTGTGCAGTCAGCACCCAGGTACGAAACAGAGCTAAGGGCAATTGAAGCCTGCCCTTCTGGCCCCGTGTTGTCCATACTATACTGACTCCTGGAGTGTTTATTTTCTTCACTGAGACTGCCCGGAGCAAAAGTGGCCGTTTCCACTATAAAGCTAAAGGTGGCGCCCGAGAAAATTTTAGAGTTCGATAGGAAAGCGCCAAGGAAAGGAAAAAGGGGAAAAAGACCCTTACAATCTAATTGTTAATATGTTTTCACATAAATGATATCGGAATCTGAGCAGCTTCCATATATCATCTAAGCCAGTGTAATCGACATAACCACCGGAATATCTCAAACCATGGATGTTCAAAAGGGAAACATTCTCAATTGAATATTGATAGAAAGATTTTTCTGTGAATTGAAAAATCCACGATTAAAATGAAGTTATTTTTTGTGGAAGCGTGAAATAGATTTTCGTCGACAAAAATGTATTGAAGACCTAGTGAATGCGATGTCTCTCCTGCGTCAATGTTACGAATGATTTCTGGTGAGTACTCTCTTTTGGAAAACATTCTTCTTTGCCTCATTCATCTTTATGAGTTCTTAATCAAGACTGGAATAGAAAATCAAATAACTATCTGAATGAAAATGCAAATTTTCAATTTCAGATTTTTTCTTTTGAGTTGGGCCTTTTCAGAATATCTATCAGATGTAGTTCAATGTCCAGCGTGGCTTTAGCCGGGGAAGTAGTTGTTTTCTGTTAGACATTCACAAAAAATAACTTCATTTTAATCGTGGATTTTTCAATTCACAGAAAAATCTTTCTATCAATATTCAATTGAGAATGTTTCCCTTTTCAACATGAATACCCCACAAGAGGTTATCTTGACGATGGAAGATAGTGACTAAAGTTTATCTTTCAGTCGCAGATGATTCCACATCTGATTTTATGAACATCCTGTTTATATTTTCAACAAATCATGGATGTTCATTTTCTTCCCATCACAAATAGTTTTTTCTTTGAGGTAGAACTCACCACCCAAATTGAAACTTTGAGTACCTACTACAACGATCTTCATCTTTCAGAGCCTCTCACAAATGACCTGAGTAGCATCTTATATATTCAATGTAAGATAGATGTCGGACTATCTCACTCAGTGGCAGATGTTCCATTATACAGTTATGAATTATGATGCAATAGGCTCGTGGGTTGTAGGGAAATCCATTTTTAGTTTCAATATCGAGTTTCACATCTACTGTAGATGACTTCAGAAATTGGGATCTCCTTGAATGTTAAGTAATCAAGTAGAGGTTGCTTCCTCACCACGGCATTCATGTAACTAGGATAAAAGTCACTGTAGGCACTAATAAATTATTTCAAATAGAAATCGCGCTAAGTGAAAATCTCTGAAAAATTCGTATCGAATAACTAAACACACCAGAGACCAAGTCGATCAGCGACTTTGATAAATTTTGATGAACCGCTTAAAATCAAGCGACTGAAACCAGAGTAGTGAGCTGAAAATTTTCAGCGGAATAGACACAGTAGGAGGATCGAGCGGGCTAGTAACAGAAGAAGATGTCTATAGAAACGGAATTCTTCCGAGAAAATCAGCCTTATACAGGACACAACCAGAAGCAGGAGACAAAGGCAGGGGATCGAAAACAATGAAAACAACAACACCTGAAAGAGGAAACAACCCAAACATGGATGAGGATTCAGAAGAAGATATCCTTGAAGACAGTGACGAAGAAAAAGAAAAAGACAAATATTATGATGAAATCATGGAAGAAATCATAAAGCAAATTGAAACAATAAATGAGGCAGTAGCAAAGGGAAACGGGGGAAAAATCTCAGTCACCAGAGCTGACCAACAAGCAGTACGAAAGGCAACGCAAAGCATGACAATCACGTTAACAAGATTAATTCGGTTACTATGAAAGCACCACACAGAACCAAAATGCAAGGACAAATTGACCTGTGGAAGATTAGGGCAACCAGAAAACCCAGGGCACATACGCAGATACAACAACCCTTACAACTACAGCAACAGCAATTCGGTCAACTCTACCAGCAGGCAGCTTTCCCGCCACTGAGACAACTAGCAACTACACAGCAAACTGAGAAACAGATAGCAAACATGAGAACAGTCAACACATACGCGCAAATAGCAACAAGAGCACCGATATACCACGAGCCAAGCCAACCAGCCCCAATATGGAAGACGCCCCCCAAGGAAAATTGAATTGACGGTAAGAATGTCTGAAAACTCGGACCCAAAAACAACATTAAATGAAATGAAAAAACCCTAAAAAACCAAATAACGCAGGAGGACTGAAAGAACTGAGACAACTCAACAGTGGAGCAGTAATCCTAGAAACGAAGACAGAGGAACAGATGAATATGGTAAAACAAACACTGGAAAATAAAGAACAAAGAACTGACCACAAAAAACATGGACAATGGAAACCCAATGATACAAATCACTCGTGTAAAAGCGGGACTGGAAGATGAAGAACTATTGGAACAATTTATAAAGTAAAACTACATTCTAAAACAAAATCACTAAGAAGAATTAAGGAATAATATAAAAATCGTAACCAAAACAAAATGCAGAAACCCTAGAAGGGAGAATTATGTATTAGGAACTAGCCCAACAATCTTCAGGACACCAATACAACTGCAAGAAGTGAGCATTGACCTAGTAACCTCAAGAATAGAAGAATACCTCAGAGTAGCGATATGCTTAAAATGCTGCAAATACAGCCACGTTGCAAAATATTGCCAACAAGACCCAAGGTGCTACCACTGCGGAGGCAAACTGCGAGAACGAGACAAATTGTATAAACTGCGAAAATAACCCCTAGGGGCCACGAGGCGAAGGATATCAGATGCCCAATCTACAGAAGAAAACCCAAAGCTACGAGAGGGTACATAACTTATTCTGATGGATAATACAACCGACAAAATAATACAGCCAAACCTAGAGAGGAAAAAAGCGGCAACAGAACTTTCAATACGGAGAATGACAGAAGACAAGATCAACATTGCACTCATACGAGAACACTACCACCAAATAGATGTACAAGGAAAATACAACATTTACAAAGGAAATGGAAAGACAAAAACATGCATCATAACATCGAAGAAAATAAAAAACAGCATACAAATGAAGGAACTAACAAGCACAAATATAACAACGCTAAGAATAGAAGAAGGAGACAACAAATTAACCATAATGAACATGTATGACGAACCTGGAGGCAACAATAACAACATTTTCGAAAAGTACCGAGCGAAAATAGGAAAACAAAAAGGCAAAATACTCATCGTAGGAGACATGGATGCCAAAAACACAGTCGGAGGAGGAGAAGAAACCGACGTCCGAAGTGGAGGGATTATGAACTGGTCAATGACAAATGGATATATAATAGGAAACAACAGGAACAACTCAGCTACCTACAACAGTACCACAGTTGAATAGATTTAACGCTATCCAAAGAAATAACTACCAACGACTGGAAAGTTGAAGAAGAAGAAACGCTAAGCGACCAGAAATACATCACATACTCAATAGGCAGAAAAAAACAACAGAGAAACCACAAACTTCGATGCTAGCAGAGCTAACTGGAAAACCTTCAAAGATAACATGACCAAATACATCCTTGATGACACCCAAGACATCGAAATACAGGCTCAAAACTTCCTGAAACATCGTATAGAGGCGTGCCAAAAGGCAATACCAAAATAGAGAAGAACAAAACACATATAAGTATGGTGGACAGAAGAACCAACGAAAATAAGAAAAGACACAAACAAGAGCAGGAAAAGATGGCAACTATATAGAAAAAACGACCAATACAAAAGAGAATACGTAGAACAAAGAATGAGTTACAATCGATCAATCAGGAAAACAAAAAGAGACGCAGAGAGGACGGAACCTGGACGGAAACAAAACAAGGAAAACTGGAAACACTGATAGAACAGTTCTCCCCAGAAGATAACCAAAGCTTAGACACGCAACTCCACGAAGAAATAAGAGGAAGAACAAACAAACAAGGAGAAACGAGGACCCGCAATTCACAAGGCAAGATATAATCTAAGATCTAGCAAACAACAAGGCCCCAGCCGGGAACCAACTGAAGCCGCAAAACACAAGAGAAAACAAAAAATATTGAAAATATTCAACCAATGCCTAAAAGGAGGTATATTCCACAAAATTTGGAAAAGGGCAAACTTAGTGTGGATACCCAAACCAAAATAAGGGAGACAGACTAATTACATTGCTACCCACGTTAGGTAAGTTACTAGACAGACTCATCACCAAACGCCTAACCCACTTCCTTGAAACAACAAAAAAGCTCGACAAACGACAATACGGATTCAGGCAGAGCAGAAGTACGGTCGACGCGACGAAAACAATCATAGACAACATAACAAAAACAGGAAAAACAAATTACATACGCTAATAATCACCTTCGATATAGCAAATGCCTTCAACTCGGCTTGGGCCCCAGGACTAAACGAAATACTACACAAAAAAGAAACGTCAACAAACATCGCAAAAATCTCTGAAAACTTTCTGAAAATCGCAACACAAACAATATTACAAAATATAGAGAGAGGATGCCCACAAGGACCCAGCCCCGGACCCATAATGTGGCTTATGGTTATGGAGGAATGGTGGAAACGATGGAAGCACACTTGGAAAAGAAGATAGAGTACAGGCATTTGCAGATGATCAAATCGTACTGATAACAGGCCAATCCGTCGAAAAAATCGAGAAAATGGGTAAAGACATGGTGAGCCTGCAAGAAATGGGCAACAAACAACAAGATAACCCACAATGAAAGTAAAATCGGAGCAATGTTAATTACAGAAACCACAAATATGAGACGGCAATTAAAATAGGAGAAAAAAAATCCTGACAATTAAAGAAAAAATTAAATTTCTAGGACTAACTTCAGAATCAAAACAGCTGTAGATTGAACACATTGAAACCGCAAAGAAAAAAGCACAATAAATTTCAAATGAACTGTTCATAATAGCAGGGAGGGAAAACACAAGAAAAACCTCAAGATAATTCACGGAAGAGCCGTGAAACCACTAATACTGTATGGAACACAAATCTGGGGAGGGAGAGCACAGGACTCCAGGATCAAAAATCGCACCTATATGCGATTGCGGGAGCAACACCCAACAGAAACAATAAAACTGGACACATATAGCAAAGAAACCACAACCCTTTTCACAGATGCAGGCAAAACAAGAGAGAACACGAAAACATACGGACTAGCAAGAAGAACAGAGGAAAGAAACTGGGCAAAAACAAAGGGAGAAAATAGCGGAAAGGATATCCACAGGGCCGGAGGGAATCAGATGGGAGACACAGAATAAAAACAACAACACATCTCAATAGTGACGGACTTACAAAGAGCCAGGACTTTCATAAGCCAGAGGAAAACAAAAGACAAACTAACAACACATATTAAAAACATGATAAACAAACTCAATAAAGCAGGAATAATTATAGTAATAAGAACACCAACACCAGAAGAACAGCACGGCATAAAACAAGCAGACCGAAACCAAAAAACGACAGAACGCAAGAGAGAAAACAATACCGCCTACAAGATGGGAACTAAAGGAGGATAAAGAACAAAAAAAAATTATCAAATGGCAAAACCCATAAAATAGTACCAAACGTTAGTAAAAGCTTGCTGACGCTCAACTGGAAAACAACACAACTAATAACAGGGAACGGCCACCTACAGTCTTATTATAAGAGATTTAACCTAAGGCCCACGACAGGAAAATGCACCTGCAAACAAGAAGAAGACGAAGAGACATGTCGTCATAAACACATGCAAACTGCAGAACAGAATAACACAAGAGAAAAATTAGAAAATCAAAATATGAGATCCGCCCCCGATACCAAACTAAATAAATAATAGGGGAAAAGGAATGATCATGTATGACACAGAAAAAACCAAGACAACTAGAAAGAATTAAGAAAAAAAGACAGAAATCTAGGAAGCGAAAACAACAAAGGAAAGAAAACAAAACAAAAAGGGGCCAGAGATGAAACATAAAAGAAGGAAAAGGAAAAACGAAAGAAAATACAAGCAAGCAAAGAGCTGAACAGGAAGGACCGCCAATTTTGGGAGAGTGGGGATGGGAGGGCGTTTCCCTTGAAAAAATTCTGTTAGATAGACTGAGGTACAAAATGCCAGAAGGTTAGGAAGGCCTTTTCTTCCGCAAAAGAGGAAAAACCAGAGCACATGTGAGCATTGTGAGCCTCTACGAAATATGTTTTTCCAAATTCAATCGCATATGTTCATGCGGATATATATTGCTATTCAGAGTCAATCTCATGTCAATCAAATCGATATTATCGAAGTATGTAGAATTTTTGTTACATTGTCTACACGATCTTGATGAAACACTGTCGAGGACTTTCCACAGCGGAACAAGTTTTGACCGCCAGAATTTCTTTCGTTGATCCTTCTGTCAGTGCCGTGCAACTCCCATTTTCTATACGGAATTATTATAGGTGTGTCAGACTTGGTAGATTGCAATAAATTCAGGGGCGAATTTCATTATTATGGAAAATATGCTTCATCAATCAATCAATACTTTATTTTTCTGAGACTTTTTTACAAGCATGGAAATCGTCAAATACACAAGTAAAAATGGGGGTTAAAAAATCAAGTGATAAAATATGGAATATACATGTGAGAAAAAAAAGTATATTGAATGTACATAAAAAAATAATTCAATAGTAGTGGTAGGAGATAATCATATAAAACAATTAAGAAAAATATATAGTGAAAACAGTAAAATAGTAAACAAGCAAACAATCATGATGTCAAGCAGCCGGATCAGTTTGAAAATATTCATCTAGTGAATAAAAGACATTTTTGAAGAGAATACTCTAAACGCTATTTTTGAAATTGATGGGATTAGACATTTTCTCAATGAATATGGAAAGTTTATTGAATATTTTTATAGACATAATATGAGGTCCATTTGATACAGATGTTAATTTGTGAACAGGAATTATCAGATTATAATTTTGTCTAAGAGTATAACCAGCGGCTATGCGGATAGTATCCCTTTGCTAAAACTTGTAGTAATGATTCTTAATATAAGTGACAGAATTCAAAATATACATGGATATCACAGTTAAAATTTGTAATTCAGTGAATAACTGCTTACAAGAATCACCATATTTTTCAAAACACATCGTTCTTAATATCATTTTTTGCGAAATCAACAGATCATTCAATCTATTGCAGTTATCGAAGCAGACTAAGCAATAATTTAGACTTGGGTGGACATAGGCATAGTAGTAGCTTAATAAAATATTAATGGGGACAAAATTTCTAAGATTGCAAATAACGGAACAATGTTTGAATAATTTATCAGAAATAGAGTCAATATGATCATTCCAGGATAATTGGGAGTCAATGTTCAACCCTAAGAATTTGACAATAGATTTAGTATTTGCTCTAACCAATATATTTCTCTAAGCGAGAAAACAATGGTATTTGTTTTGTTGCTATTTAGTGCGAGGCCGTTTCTGGAGCAGTAATTAAGCATATTTGCAACTGCAGTACCTGCCTGGTCAGATAAACCTCCACATAAAGCAGAACTCAATATGGAGGACGTGTCATCAGCAAACTGTACAGTACAATGTTGTTGATTAATATTGGAGATGTCGTTAACGAATAAGAGAAAGAGAGTAGGACCCAGAACACTACCTTGGGGAACACCTGTTGAGATGTTACGATCATCAGAGAATGATATATTCCCGATTTGAGCCTAACCTTAACAGATTGTGACCTGCCAGTCAGATAAGTCTCAATCCATTCGAGACTTTGGCCGCGAACGCCAATTTCATGAAGTTTATCGAGGAGAAGTTGATGACTGATGGTGTCAAATGCACGTGACAAGTCAAAAAGAATACTGATCGTTTTTTCGCCATTTTCAAATTTGGATAAAACCTGATTTACCAGAGAAAGAGTAGCATCTTGGGTTGATAAACCAGCTTGGAATCTATATTGGCTCTTACAGAGTAGGTTATACTTTTTACAGAAGGATACAAGTTTGTTGAAATAAGATTTTACGAAAATTTTTGAAAATGAAGACAGAAATGAAATACCCCTGTAGTTGGAGATTGAGTGGTTATCATTTTTCTTGTGAACAGGAACCACAATAGCGTGTTTGAGATACGAGGGAAATGAACCCTCAAGTGATGACAAATCAAGTGAGTTTGTAAGTGGTTCGATGATTAGTTCAGCAACAGTCAACAAGACTCTACCAGACAATTCATCTATGCCGCTAGAGTTCTTAGACGATATAGACTTAATAATATCAAGAAGTTGTTTTGTCAAAAGGATGAAGAAAAAAATAATTTGTTTTTATATCATGATGATCTTCACCAGCAGGCTCAGTATCATTGATAAGAAATTTTACAGAGTCAACAAAAAAATCATTAAAGACTTGAGAAATTACAGGGTCATCGTGAACCCGAGATCCATCATCAGTTTCAAAATTATTCGGTAAACAATTGCCCACATTGTTGGATGACATATTCTGTTTAATTATATTCCAGGCAACTTTGGACTTGTTATCAGCTACAAGAAATTTGTTGCTGAAATACTCTTTTTTTTGAATGGTCAACTTTATTTCTATGATTCATCAACAGCATTTTATATTGCTCATTAATGACTTCATCAAATTGAATTCTGTTCAGATTGAAAACATCACGAAGAAGTATAGCTTCATTGATGATTTCATTGGTGATCCAGGGTTTGCCTTTTGGAAGTTGGGTGTTACTGATTTTACGTAGAACAGGCGAAAACGCTTATCAAATAGCTCGAGGAATAGGGAGTGGAGTTTGAAAATTTTTGTATCGAACTCAATGTTGTTTGGATATACAAAGTCCCAAGATTCACATGACAGTAAAGTTTTGAAATGATGAATGTTTAGGTTACTGAACGTTCGCTTGAGAGTATAATGGGGCTCATCAATAGTGCAAGATTTAATTGAAGGTTCAATAATTTGGAGTGCATGGTCGGAAAAATCGGGATGAATGACAACAGAGGGAATTTGGCAAGGGGTGGACGAGGAAATATTATCGACTCTAGACATACTGTCCTCTGTATTCTCGTGTAATCATAAATACATTGATTTAAGCCATATGAAGCGAGTATATTGGGAAGGTACTTTGCGTTTCTGTCATTGGAATTTATGTGAAAACTTTAAATTGAAGTCACCACAGATAAATGCCATAGATTGACATTGCTTTCCAAGGAATAAATCTGAAAATGCATCTATTTTAGATAGGAACATTTACTGTCAGTAGAGGGAGGTCTATAATGACAGCTGATGAGAAATTTAGAATTGTAAGCAGTTATTTCAGAAGCAGCATATTAATATTTAAGCGAGATATTTTGAAGTTGTGATGAGATTTGACGAATATGGCAACTCCACCATCATATTTGTCACGTCTACAAAAATAATCAGTGAGAATATAAGAATAAGGATTTACTGAATTAATTCCATGATCACTGCACCAGGTCTCTGTTAATCATACTACGTCAGTATAATCGAGTGATTGCAATAAGAAGTCGAGTTTGTCAATTTTTTGTCTAATACTATGAATGTTGAGATGAAATATCACAAGATTTGTTGAGTTAGGACAGTGATCATGAGACATATCATGAGATATATCATATTCAGAGATCAGCCTCGTATTGGAGATACTTTCTGAAATCAAGTAATTGAGACCCCCGTTTCACAAACACTCCCATTCTGTGATAGTCGGAAACAAGCAGAGAAAAATTAATTGGAAAGAAGTGAAAGTTCGTCTGTTTGGACATGTCTGGATGAGAAAGTAGCCAACAATGAAATTGGAGTACCCAATAGTTCTAGGGCTATCAAAGAAGTGCAGAGGTATGTATATGGAGGATGAAACACTAGAACGAAATAAAAATCCTTTGATTAGGTGGAGGGTTAATCAGGCCAACTACCCTTTTTTGAGCCAGATTGTTCAGAAATGTCAGCTTTGTTTCATGTGAGAGGTTATTTTCCAAAGCTGGCCTTATTTTGAACGAACGCCATACAAGGCTCGGCTCCAAAAGGTTGGAGCAGATTTTTTTTTGAATACAAATAATATTAATTTATTTCCATAACAGTTTCCGCATATAAACGTATTTTTCTCTGAGATCTTTTCATGCTTTTCTTTTTCCGAGATAGAATATCTAATATTTTATTTGTTGAATGGGTTTTTTGTCCTGAGATATCAATTCATTTTTTCATTCATCGATATTTTATATTTTTCGTTGACAACAATTTTTCATCTTTTTATTGTTGTATATTTCAGCATCTATCCGAAAAATATATCAAGATCAAACTGTCAATTCATTCCGACGGTACCTATTAATCGAAGGTACCCTCTAAACTGTTCTAGAGACTAGGAGTGTCATTCTCGAATGAATTTTAATTCGTATACGAACGCATAACGCTTTATCTTCTCCGCGAATCGAATATGAATACACAGTCATAATGAAAACTCCGAATTCCAATCGCTGATAAATCACTGCATCATGTGCCACTCACTGAACACTGCTCCATTGTTGTTATATTTGTGAATAAGGATCGAGTCCAGTGATCCCACATGGAATACCTGTTTCAAAAGATCAGTTCCGGGATCAGGTACCCATCCCTATTTGATACTGGACAGGTTCGTTCGTTTGCTCCACGGAGCAGAATATGATTAATCTTTTTTCTCTCTTCAGCTCTTTTTCTTGCAGATATCTGATACGAGATATGCAGTGAGATCTGCTGCAAACAGGGTTGACACTTATATTATTTTCGTAATAGATCTATTACTATTGAACAAAATCTATTACCCTATTACTTTAAACCAAATTACCCTATTACTTTAGGCCAAAAACTATTATTACATTCTGTAGACAGTTGTTACAAAACCAGTTCTGTGTCTTGATCGCTATGTCGTTCTGTGTTGGTGTGTTGTGACTTTCGACCCACAAAACAGCAGGTGTTTTGTGTCGTGTTTAGTTTTCTTGATTCGTCAGATGTTGGATTAGTCTTTGAACAAAATTGTACACCGTTTACCCTTTGGTTGTTGATTTGCCGGCTGAGAAATTGGCAATTACTCATGTATTTAGTATTTGGCTGTGTTGATTTTACTTTATAATTCGAAGATGTTTTCCGAGGAACAATAATAATTCGAATAATACTCCTTCAAAAAAAATCCAAAAAAACTTCAAACGATAATTCACTTGGGATTAGAAATGTCAATTTCCGTGAATTGGAAATTACAATAATAGGGCAATTTGCACAATTGGAGATAATGAATATAAAATATTCTGAAAGTTATATCAACAACAGTATATTCCACTTCATCTACAATATTCTAATTTATTTTGCAATTTATATGTATAGAGTTAATTCAAGTCGATGAATTTTGTATCGACGGATTTTTTAAGAGAAGACAATAGATTACTAAGCAGACAATCGATAGAAGCCAAAGTTTAACTCTATGCTTTCATAGCAGAACATAATCTCCCCTTGATGACAATGGATCATTTGATACCACTTCCCAAAGCTATATATAGCACCTGATTCCAAAATAATTGAAACTCTGAATTGTGGTCGAACTAAAACTACAGGAATTATCAAAGCTCTTGGACAAGAAATTTAAAAAACATAATTTATGACATGAAATCACACCAGTTTTCATTAATTTTGGATGAGAAACTAAACTAGATCCATGGCAATTTTAGTCAGATACTCGAACAACGAAATGCAGGTTCAGGACAGATTTTCAACACTGATGGAAGTGAGATCAGGTACAGTAGGAAGTTTAAGTGCTGTGAAAGCTCTACTTGATCAAAAATGAAGTACCGTATAAAAATCTTGTTGGTTTTGCTGGGGATCATGTATCAGTAATGATGGGTAATCACAATTATTGGAGAACAGTTTCTCTATTGATAAATGGGCTTGGTGATAGTATGTTTCCAAATTTGATAAAATTTGTTAATGGAACTTTGGCATTTCCACACTCATCAGCTGCAGCTGAAACAGTTTTTCTCAAAACAGTTCAATAAAAACCAGAAACCGACTATATTTCAAAAGTGTCAGTTCTTCAATAGGTACCAAAGAGTTGATAAGGGAAACCACTTGTCATGAGTGGGTCCCAACAAAAAAATCATTATCATCTATTCGGTAAGGAACTGGAAACAACTGGAACTGGACGATCAGAAATTTTGAGAAGTTATATTATCAACAGAATAATGTTCAATATTTGAGTAAATAGATATTGTTCACAAATCCTGTATTTATTTCCAGTTTGAAAAAAAAAATAACCGTTGATAAAATAATTATTGAAAACTATCTTTTGATTTGAAACAGGTGAAAGGGATTCCTGTATTATCGACAATAAGGGGTAAAATCTTCACTCACTGAATGGCACTTCTCATAAGTTCTATTACTATTTTAATTCAAATTATATTACGTTTAATTTCAAAGTGGTGGCAACACTGGCTGCAAACAAACAAGCTCTCCATAAATGCCTTGTTTTGAAAAATTTCCGAAATTATTTCAGAATTTTAATAACTGTGGAAATATCTAAAAAGTTCTATGTGCCCGGCTGTCTGCACACCAATGAAAATTCAAATAAACAATTTTTTATGCACCTACAGATGGAGGGCGTCGTAAGAAATGGCTCGAGACAGTGAATAAAACTTTTGTAATGAGCGGAAATATATGATTTTGTGAAGAACATTTCTAGGTGAGTACATTACCTTATTATTATATTGAAAGCCGGGTTCAAGCAACGATCTTTAATTTATTGAGTAAAATTGTTGCGAGTGTTTTCATTGAGAATATCAATTCAATCCAGTCCTATGAACATATTGTTCTTTGATTCCAGCTGAAAGAATATACTACGAATTGGGAATATGCCAGAACAACGGAATCGAAATTCATGTTGAAGAAAGATGTCTGTACACATATCAACCTGAAACGACATTGGTCTGACAATGTTCCATCACAAGTACATGACCTACCAATGATAAAGAAACCCAAACCAAATGAAAACATCACTCCTTCTGCTAGTAACACTGGGTTGAGTGACATTACATCTATGGAAAATATTTACTCAAGAGATTCGAATAGTTCTTCTCATAGCAGTAGCCAAGCTAATACATTATCCGATTCACCAAAAAATAACACCAACAAAACAAATTATGACTATATTCCTAGTCAGTCTTTATTCGATCCTGATAGTAAAAATATCGAAGGGCAGCAGTGACAACGCTTATTTTCTGCGCTCATAGAAAAGGAGAGTACATTTTATTTGGGACTCCCTGAAAATGTTAACCACATTGTGAAATTAATTACCGAAATTGAGGAAATTAAATATATGGATGTTCTGATTAATTTGAAAAAGATAGAGGTGGGGGATGTATACTCTCGATTGGCTGATGATTTTGATTTGAGTAAGTGTTTACAAGATTTCCAAAAAAGCTGTGCCTATGATGGCAAATTGTTCGCTTATATATTGGCCAGACATATAAAAAATCAAAAGAAATTGGTCGATCCCTTTCAGAGCTTGAAGTGAAAAAGTTATTTCAATTATTCATTGTCTGGAAACTGAGAAACCCTCTGATCCTGTTCATACATACATGACTTGGTCAGGATACAAAAAATGCAATACTGTAATTTTTTCAATATATGCTATCCAAATGACGCAATAAATTTCGTTCCAGGAGCACATGGTGAACCAGCTTCTGACTGAGAAATATTCGAAGCCTCAAAATGTGTGGATGAATTACCACATGAGATGTCAATTATGGCAGATCGTGGTTTCTAACATAGTGAGCCTCTTTTGAAGAGAAAAAAATGTTCTTTGGTTTCACCTCCAAGTGTGCCAAATAATCAAAGTTTATCTTGAGAAATAGTAATAGAAAGTAAAACAATAGCATTTTTTGAATTCATGTAGAACGAGTTATAGAAAGAATAAAATAATTCACATTCAAATCTTGTGTATTTGATAAATCATATTATCATTGCATGTGGCATATGTAATGTTCAAGGGAATCTAAAAAGATGACAAGAAGTATTCATGGATGTACATATTGCCTAGAAATGTCAATTTGTAATAAAATAAATAATTTTGTGCTACTACAACAATTCAGTTCCATTGAAAGCAACCCATCTTTTGAACTGAAAATGGTTGCTTTTGAAGACTGACCTACTTCTATTTTACTTCTTCCAGAACTAATGATTGCTTTAACTGAAATTTGCCATTAAATGCAAGCTTACAAGGTGTTACTTGAATGTAGTATTTCTGGTGAATCAGGGAGTGTGAGTGAATGAATTGAATAAAGAAAGAATAATAAACATTGAACTCATCGACTACGGTGAACAAACATAGCATCATTGGAAAAAAAAATAACAAACAAACAAATTTCAATGTCAAAAAATATTGGATTTAATCAACAAAACATTTGTACAAAACAGTGCATTCATGGGCAACATGTGAAGCATTCTACCATAACAGTTGCTCATCAAGAAAAAACTGCTATGAAAAACTAAACCAGAATGTAGAAGAACAAAATGACGTCATTGAAAACATAACCAACGTGTTTCAGCAAAGTAAGAATACTGCAACACCTAGTGATGAACTAAGTATACAAAAACTGCAGCTTGAGAATAGTTTTTTACATAAAGTATTACAAGCAGCAGAAAGTAGAAACCAAATCTTGGAATCCAACATCAATATATTACAAGAAAACAAAGCATTGCTTGAAGATAAACTTTTTATGATGCAAAAACTATACGACCAACGACCTTCATGTAGTAAAAACAACGCAGACATAGTGATGATGAAAAATAATGAAGAAGGAAGAATTGATAAACAAACAGCATGTACATCTAGACAAACATATACAGGGATGAACAAAAATATTGCAGGAAAGAAAAATACCGAAGAAAAATTACCGATCTAATAAAAACCCAAACAGAAATTATGAAGTCTATAATCATTCTTGGAGAAGTTACAGAAGAATAACAAATAATACTGAAACCCACACCACAGGATGTAACGAATTTTTCGTTACTTCCTTATACATAACCAATTTCTCATAACGTTTCCGATTATCTTTACGGTGGAACGGGTCAGTTGTTACTGCTCAGGTCGTAAAGAGTGCGCCTTTGTTGTAGTCTCGTGAAAATGGTATCGTGACAGTTGTATTCATGTCGTCAAGCTGTGTTTTTTCCAAGTGTTTTTCAATAGAGAAAAACCAAGAACAGTTTGTGAAAAAACCCAGGTAGAATTGGTGATTTCGTCGAACCGAAAGGATGATCGTTCTCTTTCTTGATTTGAACGTCGAGATAGGCAGGTGGACTGAGTGAATTGATTTTGGTAAGATCTATAAGTTAAATAAGTTTCACTGCTGGAGTTTAATTGAGTAATATTATTCTCTTTATCTTTCAATTAATGTTGTAGCTGATTAGCATTTTCTTTTTTTCCCTATGCTTGTAATATTAGAATTTTGGATTCAATTAATGTTGTAGCTGATTAATTTTCTTCTTTTTTTGAAGGTTAAATATAGATATTTCAGCCATTTTGACAAATCATTCATAGTACATATTGTGGCTAACGTAACATCTGTTCCGAATATTGGGAACTGATTTTTTTTATTGGAAATCAGTTCTACGCTTTTGCATTTTTTAGGTACCAAGTAATTGGTAATTTCGAATGGACTAGAGCTTACCTACCTCACACGACCACCGGTTTGTTCCAAGGATTCCAATTGAAGTGAAGGGCGAATTCGATTGTTCGGGGACCGTTTGGAGTGACTAATAGGACGGCTCTCTGGTAAGCAATTTTCTTTATTTCATAACTATATGTTTATGAGAGTAATTTTCTTTTCTCTTGAGAAAGAATTGCTTACAGAGAGAGTTGTACCTCTGGCCTAACGGTTTCAGAACACTCGATTCGATTCAATATATGCCTCCAGCGTAAAGTTCGTTAAATAAATTTCTTATATCTATTACTCCATTCAATTCCCAGTGTAGCTTATTTGATTTTTGATCGTTGCAGAGTCAATTCACTTCAGTTAATACCTTGTCGCCAAGAGCAGGGAGATTCACAATTTTTTTTGAGAATTACCTGTTTATCGATTTGAAAAGGGAATTGCCGCCCTATTTCAAAATTATCTTTATCTAAGAGAGTTGTGCCCACTGAAAGACGTGAGGTCTCCCTCTTCAGTTATCTTTGAAAAATTCTTCAATTAAAAGAATTATTTAACATTATCTTTTTCTGAAAGAGTTGTGCCCACTTATAAAGACGTGTGGTCTCCCTCTTCGGTTTATCTTTGGAAATTCTTCAATAAAAAGAATTATTTCACTTTATCTTTATCTAAGAGAGTCGTGCTCACTGAAAGACGTGTGTCTCTCTCTTCTTATCTTGGCTGAAGAGTATACTTTTACTCTGACTATTATCTTGGTTCAGAAACCCTATATTTTTTGTAGCTTACTAGAGTATTTTGGTTATAACGCTATATTTTCCTTTGGCACTTGCTTTAAAATAGTATATTTTTGCACTGGCAATTTTATAGTGTTTTGCTTTAAAATACTATATTTTTTCTCTGGTAAAATTTCAAGGAAATTTTTATATTTCTTTTGGAATACCTTTCCTCATTAAATTTTTTTACCCTTCTGGTACATAGAATCACCTTATCAAAACTTACTTGTTTCAAAACTTAACTGAATTTGAACATAATGTTTTGGGTGAGGTTTGTTTTGTTTGGTTTTGAATTTTGTTCATTTTTAATATTTTTTTTAAATTATTAAAATTAACTTGTAAATTCAACTCCAGAATAGCAGATTGGATTGCTTCTTATTATCTTTGTTCTTTCACTGTAACTTTCCAATCTTTTATATAGACTGAGATTTTTATTGTATGCTATCATTTGCATTTATCTTTTGACTCTCGATTAAAATTTGAAACATAAAACTTGAGGTTCAAAGGATATCCTTCGTTCTCCCCTTTTTGTACATATTTTGATTCCTATCATCTTCTTCGCATGATATATACCACGGAGGGAACCCATCTACGGAGACAGAAGGACTAGTAACCTGGGAGGTCTTACAGCACATCCATATCAGCACTGGTCCGTGAAGATCAACTAAATTCACGCCGATAAGGGGGTCTAAAACCAACTATAGAACCACCCACGACCATCTTCATCGTAACCGCTGAAACCAAGTTCCTCCTAGAACCGCTAAGACCAGCTTCAAGAAACTAGCCTTCATCTCTCACTCAAGAACTCCGAAGGTATATCCGTGGCACCAACAACTGGAGGAATCATAGTTGTAAATGTTCGGGTTTTGATCAGAGTCGAAAATACTGGTTTTTTTATGTAATTTCTCAATACTCTTATAGTATAATTGTCAACCTATTTTTTTTATTGTTCATTCAATTCCGAACATTACACCTATTGACAGTCACATGCCCGAGATCACCTTTCGCCAACGTACTATCAGAAAGATTTTACTGGGTCTCAACACCAACAAAGCCTGTGGATCTGACGGAATCCCGCCGATTGTTCTCAAGAAATGTGCCCCCGAACTAACACCTGTTCTTTGCAAGTTGTTCAACCACTCTTACAATTTGGGAGTATTTCCGTCCAATTGGAAAATTGCAAGAGTACAGCCAGTCCCTAAAAAAGGCAAAAAGACCCTACCTAGCAACTACAGACCTATCGCACTTCTATCTATTATTTCAAAGGTCATGGAAAAAGCCATCAACATCGAGCTCATGAAATATCTGGAAGACTCAGGAATTATCAATGATAGGCAATATGGCTTCCGCCATCAGAGATCAACTGGTGACCTGCTCGCATACGTCTCACATATATGGCAGCTATCTATTGAAAAGTATGGAGAAACTTTAGCTGTGGCATTAGATATCTCCAAGGCGTTCGATCGAGTTTGGCACCAGGGACTCCTCGCCAAGCTTCCATCTTATGGCTTGCCCCCTCAGCTGTGTTCTCTGCTTGCTAGTTTTCTCTCAAACAGGTCTCTCCATGTAGTGGTCGATGGAGTTTCATCTGACACTCTACTCATAAATGCTGGTGTTCCGGGATCCATTCTAGCACCAACACTATTTTTACTTCACATCAACGACCTGTTGAAAGCAACTTCATGTTCCGTACACAGCTTTGCCGATGATAGTACCCTCCATACCGCTTTCTCTTCCAGGGCCCCTATATCAGCCCGTGAAACCAGAAATGAACGCGGAAGAAATGTTAACAATATAAATATGGACTTAGCGACAATTCTCGAATGGGGATCCAATAACTTGGTAGAATTCAATGCAAACAAAACACAAGCATGTCTTTTCTCTAGAAAAGCCGATCTCACTGTGCCTAACATAACTTTGTCAGGAGTAACCATACCACTGAAGTCATCCATATCGATGCTTGGTATTACTATCAGCAATAACCTTTCCTGGGAAAATCACGTGAGGTCCATTGCCAAAGTGCATCCCAAATACTTGGTTTTTTGTTTCGTGCCAAGATCTCTTTCACCTCCAGTCAGCTGCTTATGATCTATAAGGCACAGATCCGACCTGTCCTGGAATACTGTTCCCATATTTGGAGTGCGGCACCTAAACATATCCTGAAGCTATTGGATTCTGTCCAAAAAAGGGCAATTCGTCTCGTCGGTGATGCCTCGCTTACAAACTCGCTCACTTGTCTGGAACACCGTAGAAAAGTTGGCGATTTGTCTCTATTTTATAGATATTTTCATGGGCGATGCTCTTCTGAAATATCAACAATCGTTCCTCCTTTGGCAGTCTCTTCGAGATTAACCCGTCAAGTTCAGTCTTCACACCCTTCGTGGTCACTTTGGAGACCTGCAGAACATCACTTTCAAAGACTCATTCATCCAACGAACTGCGAGGCTTTGGAACTCATTCCTAGGAGGTGTTCCCGGGCATACAACCTCCAGAAATTTAA